>CAKAOH010004437.1:0-127901 GCA_916701665.1 Sebastiscus tertius
TAATTATCATAAAGTGGGCATGTCTGTAAAGGGGAGACTCGTGGGTACCCATAGAACCCATTTACATTCACATATCTTGAGGTCAGAGGTCAAGGGACCCCTTTGAAAATGGCCATGCCAGCTTTTCCTGGCCAAAATTTAGCTCAAGTTTGGAGCATTATTTACCCTAATTTGCAACAAAATAATAAACCAAGATGGTTTTGGTGAGTTTTATTTTGTGTGTTTTACGATGCTCCGCTCCTAGAACAGCTGATTGCACAGCTAAAACTACGGCAGCAGGGGAGGGTTTGCGTGCCTCATTCAAATCTGCGCGAATATATCGGCGGTCAGTTGTTGGGCTGACAATGGCCGGTTGTAAAATTTTAACATATTGCCAAAACCTAATGGATATTGTGTTAGATATGTCATTTAAAGCAAACAAAAAACTGACTAAACAATTCGAAACATACTAACTTGTTAGCTGTGTCCTTTTTTTCATTTGTGTGGCTCCACAAAGTCAGGAAAAAAACATGATATTTGAACCTTTACTTCCTCCAGTTCCATTTTCTTTTTCGATTTCCCTCAGGAGATAATATACTGATAAAAAATAGAAAAGTTTCTCCTGTGAATATTGGCTTTTCTTAAACTTTTAAGTCGTGGCAGAAGTGGTGAAAACAAATGAAACCCAGAACGTTATAAATCGGGCCCGTGGGTAGGATCAAGTGCCGTTCAACTTGGGAACAACAGAAGTTAAAGCTGCTTAAAGTTAAATTGTGCTTTACAAACACATATTGAAGGCAGCTGTATTCTCAATGGTCTGTGTTAATTAGTATTAATTAGCATATCCCAGATCTCACAGGTGCTAAATTGTGTCTACTTGAACTTGAGCTGTTTTAAATATTTTGTTCCAGGAACCTTGATTTTCTATCCTTTTGTCAAGACCTGATTTCCTACTCTACACCCGCGATGTTTTAATTGTCCTTTTAACCCCCTTGTTCTAAATAGTCCCTTTTAGAACAGTGTAACGTCCTTTTCCTTCAACCCTAATACAATCATTTACATTTTTCTAGTTTCAAACCTTTGTGTTTTTGCTCTCCTGTTTTCTAGAACCCTGATGTTGTTGTTCTGAGTGGCAGATGTGGAGAACGTCACCACCAGGGAGAAGCTGGTGAAAACTGAAGAAAAAAAGGCCCTAAAGCTCCTCTCCCGTATCTCCTGTTTACTGTACCCATTACTTTGTTTCCATGAGTATCATGGGGTAATAGACCTGTACTGTCTGGTTTACTTTTAACTGCTAATTTTGGTTCTCATGTCTGGATTGGACAACCGAGTCAAGGCCTGTTGATTGGCCAGTTGCTGCAGAATCCAGCTGTCGGTGTGATCATCTTAAAATCACTTTTGAATGGAACGGCACCTACTGAATGCTGTGTATCAGTGGAAGTGGATACAGTGGGCGTAGATCATTTAAAAAAAAGGAGACATAAAGAGATAAGTGGATGCGTCTCAACATAAAAATGGACAGAAAACATGAATGAACTTCTCACAATCTGGAGCAGCATCAACGTGCACGGACAGATACCGAGTGGATGGTGAAAACAGATAGTTAAAGTTTGATGCACAGATAATCACACTCAACCCGGATATACAATATGATAGACTGCACAAACGGAAAGGGAATATCATCACACTCTGGATGGGTCTTGTTTTTTGGATACAAACACTTGAACGTTAATGGCTGTTTCTGCCATCGAACATAGAGGGACTCTCGACATGGCTGGCTCTAAGAAGTAGCTCCACTCTATTAATCCATGTGGAATAATGTGATTCTGCTAAACTGGACTGAACTGAGCCGATCCTGGAGCTGGAGCTGGATCTCAACCTTAACTGGACCTTGTTATCTCTCAATCAGAAGTCTGTTTCTGGAAAGCACATATAACAAAAACCTGAACTGAGCTGGCCCAAGTGGAGCCTGAACTGGAATTGTACACTGTTAAAGGATTCAGACTGTGAAGACTTAACTGGACTAGACTAACCAGGCCTGTTATCTATTGGTCTAGTCTGTGTATCCTACTGCTCCACTCCAATATCTACTGCTTTCCACTGGATGGGATTGGTGAGGACCTTGTGGACCTTTACCAGCCTCTCTAACATCTCCCCAGGCCCACTTATACAGGTGAGTAACCTGCTAATTAGTCCATTAACCTAACCAAACAAGCAGCCAAAGGTGGAGATCTCTCACCCTAAGACCCGATCTCATTAATTAACGTGACATATGGTGACCCACCAGCAGACACCTTGGCCGTCGACCAATTTTGGGTCCTGCCCCACAGTTTAAGACACATTCACTCTTTGCAGCGTCTCCTCCTGCCGCGAGTGCTCTGTAACCTAATAAGGGCAACACTTTAACGAGTGCCATCTAATTGCTGTCTGCTAGACAATTAGAGAGCCACACTGGCTAAACGATCTGCTTCGTTACTACTCTCCACTGACAATATCGCAACAGGCAACAGGAACAGCATCCCCCTCCTCCTGTTTGTTTTCTCACTCCTTTAGAGTCACTCCTTATCTCATTGCTCCTCTCTTCCGCTCTCAATCAGATGTCTCTTGTTTTTTTCACTGCCTGCCTGAGGCCGTGATCGAATACTGGTGGAGAATATAATATGCTGGCTGGGAGGATATGGTTATGAGCTAACACCACAGCCTCAGGGATGGGTTTTGGAAAGAGGATGGGGGGGGGGTCAGCAATATCCCTTTAGTCACGGCTGATGTCTGATGCTGCAGAATTGAACTCATCCTGTCCCCAGGTTGGAGAGATTTTCTCTGTCAAAAATGAAGTTACACATTCATTAGAGGTAATCAATAGCATAATCTGTTAGGGAGTCAAATTCCACACATCTAGCTCCCGGCCGAATGGAGAATCGCTGGAGTTATAAACCTATTTAATCTCCTGGAAGTAGATTCAATTATACCTGAATGTGGGTGTAAACAAAAGCAGCACACCGGTAGCTGAATAGTGCCCTTTTACACTTTTGAATCATCCCGTTCCATGTTATGTTCCTAAACTACTGTTTAAAGTGCTCTCTGCTGGACTTGAATTGAAACATTGGTCCAATTGTTTGCTAATCAAAGATTCATGATTCTACAAACTGCATTGTATTCATTCAGACTTATTTCAAGAAATAGAACTACAGTATTTACCAAAGTAGTAGCTTTTCAGACTACATATACTATATATTAAATACCATTAACTATAATTATCATGAATTACTCTCATTTGACAAAACTATAATTAACTCTAACAGCAGTTCTGTTTCTCGAAATCATGTTTGTGCAGTGGTGTTGAATAACTAATACATGTAATTGATTGTTTATTCCCATTATTACTTTACTTGGCAATTCCAAGTTAATTTCAGTTTGGCCAAAAATAATTTATTCAGCCTGACGCCCATGAACAAACGTTTGATGTTTTTTGAATGAGAATCTCCACATTTTGTCTTTTCCTAAACAAATATAACCTACAAACGTACAAAATAAGATAGAAGATTCCATAACTTGTTTTTAGGGCTGTCAAATTTACATAAAAAGCAAATTTGTTTTAACGCCACTAATTTCTTTAACGTATTGACACAACATCCTTAGGCTGTAGCAGGCTCAGTTTTAAAGCTAGAGTGATGATACTGGCATCACATGAAACTAAAAAAAACAAAGGTGTCCATTGGTACCAACCAATGAAACCAAAGGTGGCTAAATTATGCTCCAAACTTATTCTAAATTATGTAAATGAAAAACAGCCATTGCCATTTTCAAAGGGGTCCCTTGACCTCTGACCTCAAGATATGTGAATGAAAATGGGTTCTCTGGGTACCCACGAGTCTCCCCTTTACAGACATGCCCACTTTATGATAATCACATGCAGTTTGGGGCAAGTCATAGTCAAGTCAGCACACTGACACACTGACAGCTGTTGGGCTGCAGTTTGCCATGTTATGACTTGAGCATATCTTTTATGCTAAATGCAGAACATGTGAGGGTTTCTGGACAATATATGTCATTGTCATGTGTTGTCAATTGATTTCTAATAATAAATGTATACATGTGTTGGCATAAAGCAGCATATTTGTTGATAAGAGTATTAAAGACTTGACAAATCTCCCTTTAAGGTACATTTTTAACGGATAAGAAAAAAATGTGATTAATTTGCATTAATTGTGATTAACTATGGACAATCATGCAATTAATAGTAATATATTAATTGATTGACAGACCTACTTGTTTTTATCCTTTTTGTTTGTTTGGGCATTTTATTTTGATATCTGTCATCAGTGGACTCATGCACGACATCTTCTTATGTTAATATGAAATATGTAATATTCAAAGGACAGGTAAAATAGTGAGATTATACAGTGATTTCTGCTGTTTCTGTGTGTTGACTAGACAGCAAACCAAAGAAGTTATTTTTTCATTTTTAAGACGTGACACAAGTAATGACAACTATCTCTAGTTTTAATTTACATTTTGATAACAAAGTGACACAAACACTTTTGTTGTTCTTTCAGTAACAATAGCAATGAATCACTCAATCAATCTTTCTGGTCCTGGTACACAAACACAAGTACCATCTAGCCATCAAAGGCAATTCCATCATACTTATCTCTTTATATACATCTAGAACTGTGTAACTATGTGTTTGTGTGTGTTTTCTCAGAACAGCATGAACAGTATGAGTGTGATTGCAGATGTCAGACACCAGAAGCTGTTTACGTAAACAAACATTTCCTATCTCCGTGGTTGCTGGTGATTGTTTGAGCCATCTTGTCCATTTCTTACACGCACACAAACACCGGGGAGAGAAAACATAAGACAAATACACAAACTAAAAGCATGGTATAAAAATAGAAATCTCTGTAAAGCTCTGTAAAGTGCACGTCATAAAGTGCCCTCAGTTGTGCTCCAAAGTTAAGGAGGATACCGGTCTGTCGTCTATCTTTATCCTTAGATTCTCTGGTTGCAGTTGTTGTTCTCATTCACATAAAAAGTGTGTATGGATCGTATGCGGCATTTTTAATTTTTCGCCTGAGTGACAAGCATATTGGCTGTCGGCTAGGTAAAGTGATGGATAAATATATTTGAGCCTGTAGTGATTCGCAGTGTCTAATGATGTATTTTGTTGCACCGGAGGGATAAGATGGCAATGGGAGAGCAGGTAAAAAGGACATTTGATTTTTGTGATCTTCATTACGATCGATATGGTTGTCGTGCCGAGGAAAGATTTATTCACTTCATTCCAACTTTTTAGAAAGTTTTAAATGTTGAACCCATCCGGGACTGTACAGCCGTTTCCTTGCATCCTATCAGCTCTGTCATGTGTGCTAAAGCAATGATTGTTTACACGACATTATCAAACACATGATGGCGGATTTTGTAATGCCCTCTCCAGATTGCACGGTATTAGCTCCATATTGGCCAGATCGTACCGATGCCTTTGTTCCTATAGTGCAGTGGTTCTCAAAAATTTTTTGTCATTCCCTTCTTTGGATGAAGAAATATGTTCGTTCTAATAATGTTTTGAGAAGAAATAAGTCTTCCTATGATGGTTGTTTCTTATAGTTTATTCAGTCGGTAGTCCTAATATGTTGAATAGGCTAGTAGGATGATGGTTAAACCACTTTTTTTACTGACGTGACTGAGATGTTATGTTTCTAATGTATTCTTAATTTGTTTTTCATACCGTCAGCTGAGTTTTCAGACATAAAATACACACCGGTCTCTCTTCATCTCCCACCGCTTTCATTATTATTATATTTATATATACAGTATGTAATTTATGGTGTTGTTGGATTGCTGCTAGACTGCCCTTTTATAGGTGCCTGCAGGAGAGAAAAGGCAAAATGACGAAAAATTAGGATTGAAGCAGAATATTTTGTTAGATAAAAACATGTAGTGAATTTTAGAAATAATTAGGCTATGATCTCTATTTTTTTCAATAAATTGTGACTTTTGGACAAAAGACTGAGGCAATTACTGGAGATGGGTATCGTTAGGATTTTATTGATACTACTACTCTTATAGATACTCCTTATTAGTTTGGTTCTTTGTTGATACTCTTATTGGTTCTTTTTCATAACTAAATAATTGCTTTTTATTATACTATTTATAATAAATGCAGAACAGGATTAGAATGTATTTATATTTTAAATGAAACTTTGAGAACCACTGCTCTAGTGTGACAGATGTGGATAGAGCAGTGGGCAACCTCTGGGTCTGAAAAATGAAGCCAATGAGGAAGTGCCTTAAACTTGCATTCTTTCTAATAGCCAGCAGGGGGCGACACCTGGTATCCGATTGTATTGAAGTCTATGAGAAAATGAGCCTACTTCTCACTTGATTTATTACCTCAGTAAACATTGTAAACATGAGTTTATAGTCTCAATTGATAGTTTCAAGTCTTCTTTATTACAACATGATGTTCGTTTAGTAAATTATGGTCCCATTTAGAGTCAAATAGACAACAAAACAGGGTATGATTTAGGGCGTGGCTACTTTGGGATTGACAGGTCGCTACCACGGCGTTGTCAGGTTTGGTTGTTGTCTGCAAATCTCTTACTCGTTGTTTGGTTGTACTTAGCTCGTCCCTCTCGTGTCACTTCTTGTTGCAAAAGACCAACCTGGGGACAGCCACAAACCAAGATGGCAACAGCTAAAATGAAAAACTCGAGGCTTCAAAACGGCAGTCCACAAACCAATCGGTGACATCACGGTGACTACGTCCACTTCTTATATACAGTCTATGGGATAGAGGCTGAATTGTGACATCTGTGACGCTGACTTACAAGAGCATATCACACCAATAAAACCCTGTTTCTAACATGTCGTCACCCTGTTTTAGCTCATGCGTGGCAATATGTGAAAATATGTTCCATCAAGATCTCTTAGCAGGAGAAACGAGTCTGTAAAACCAGGTTTTATTTGCTTTCCTTTCTCTGAGTCATAAAAGTGAATGAAGCTTGCCAGATGCTCCGCAGACACCTTGATGATGATGATGATGACCGAGGTCATCGAGGCACATTAAGAGCTTGTTATCTTGACTGAAATAAGTCCATCTTGTATGATTACAAATATGGTGTGTGAGGAGGCCATATGTGCACCAATTAAATTTTCATGAAAGTCTCAGTAGTGTGATTTGTTTTTTGCACTTTCTAGGCTCTGGAGGAAAAATGTCCAGAACAATTTCTTAGCAGGAAGTCACTGCCAAACTAACTGCCTCCCCGTGTTCAGTCTTTATGCTAAGGTTAGCTAACAAGCTACTGTCTATAGTATTATATATTTACCTGACAAATATGGGATGGTACAGAACGGTGACATTTTGATGTCTTTCAACCTCTCAAATCCACAAGAAATGACCTGGTAATCCCTTAACTCATGATGTAAAACCAGACACAGGGTTCATGTTGCACCCCGTCTCTTCAGTTAAAACACTTCATGTGAACGATAACATGGGGCTTTTTTTCACTTGATGTGACAGCTTCCGTCTGTGGTCGTTTTGCGGCAGCATTTACGAGTCCCTCCCAGCAACCATTCAGTTTATTTCATTTGAGGAGGCTCAGCGAGAAACGCGTACTGTAGTTGTTATTGCAAACTTAATGTGGAGGAGATGCAATGTGTGCTCCCTCTATGTGGGCTGTTGGGGCCCACGCTACGACTTCCAGTTAAGCAGCATGTCACATCTGGCGGCTGATGTGGCGGTGATGTAGCTAGACGTGGCCATGCATACATCACTGCATTTGTATAGAACTGTCTGACGTCTCTCACACACATACACTTACATATCTAAAAATGACCCCAGGCTCATCACTGCTGGATCCTGCACTCATTATATATGGCTTCCCTGCTGTGTGAGTGAGAAGCATACGAAAGAGGAAAAAAGGGAAGAACACATGTGGAGACTATATGCAAGGAAGGTGTGTGTCTCCCAACTGTGTGTGTGTGTGTGTGTGCACCCCAGTGTTGTCTGACCTGTGGTGATGTAAGATGAGTGTCCTACAAGAACATGGCAAGGTGAACAATGCTTGCGGTAAAGAGGAGAAGAGAAAGAGGAAAGTGAGAAGATAAAAGTGAGACGGAAGCGCAGAGGGAGGACCGGAGAATGATAGAGAAGGAGAGATAGATGAAACAGGGACGGGTTCAGATGTACTGGGAGCAATAGAGTGGGAATATGGGGAAGAAATGTTAAAAATAGATTATACAAGGGAGAGATACAGAGGAGGAGCAGGGCTCGGTGAGATAATTCAAAATTAGCATACACGTGCTTGTTCAGTGTACATGGTCTTCTGGCGTGTAGAGATGCTCCAGCAGTGATCTTATCATGCCGGTATGGCTTCTTGAATTGCACTGTTAGGGGAGAGAGCGGAATAGAGGAGAGGGGCTGCGTAAGATAAGCAGCTTTATGAGGAAGAAGAGGTAAAGGAGAATGGGAAAAGACAAGGATTAAAAAAAAAGGAGGAGTAGGAGGATGATAGGAGATGTGAAGATGATGGGCAAGAAGGAGAAGAAAAGGAACAGCGGGGAAAACAGAGGGAGAACAGCGAGTGGGATGTGCGGAGGATTACTCAAGTGTGCATTGAGCTACGGCTGTATTGTGCAGTGAGGTGTCTTTGGTTCCTCAGGAAGAAAAAAACATGGTAATATGAATAATAGATGACACACACGCAGACAATGCATGTTTATTTTTGCGAGCGTTTATTGTGTGACTCCTTTTCCCCTTTTTAAATGCTTGAAAAAAAGAGAGATCTTGACAGCGGGGCAGATAACGCACTCGGCTGAACACGTCAACACGCGTACTCGGTGAGTCAAAAAAAGATTTCCGTGGAAAGATCCCTCCCATTGATACGTGAGGACGATGTGAACTTTCTGAGCATGTGTTGATACTTCAGCATGAACGAGTGCGTCCCTGAGTTATTCAGTGGAAGGATTCATGCGTCAGTCACACTACAAAGTTGACATTTCTGCCAGTTGCCCACCCAGGAAAAGCATCTGGAGAGCTGTGAATACTAAACTACCCTGAAGTAGCCGAAAAAAAAATACTTTCTGGGCAGTGTTCAGCACTTAAATGTGAGCACCGCTGGGATTTGTTCTGCAAAAGATCTTGCTCTCGGTGTTCCCCGCGTCAGCCCGTGAAGGTCAGCGATGCAGCATATTCAGCGCTTTAAAAGCACCGCTGTCGATTTGTGTATTTATTAAAAGTCTACAGCCAACCACCTTCATCCCATCAGACTTCAGAATATGAATTTTAAAACGACAACTATGAACAGTGATGATTTTCACATGACTCCCTGTGTGGAATATTCCTTCAGCGTACCACTGCTTTTACACTGATCTCAGTATATTTGCACCGTTTCTTAACAATGAAAACAACACTTTAATGATGAAACAGTGCTGAATCTATTAGATTCTTTTCTTTGCTTTAGATCACACCAGTCAGACATCAGATGCATACTGCAGCATTGAAAGTGATTTCAACTTTATGGTTCAGGAGAGCAGAATTATCATTAATTGGCTCAGAGCCTGTGACGCCAACGAGGGAGCAGCGATTATATTTATAGACATTTTAAAAAATTAAACACGATAGCAACCGAAACTGGCTGACATTTAGTGATACACGCACTTGTAAAAGTCAACTGAGTTGCAACACAGGGGAGCGCACGTGTGTGTGTGGGCTTGCATTACTCATTTTGGAGGGACATAAATAAAACTGCAACGACAGAAAAATAATCGGCAACTATTTTGATAATCAATTAAACCTGCATTAGGCAGAAAGTTTTTGGCATCATTGGGTAAAAAATCCATAATAACCTTTCAGCATATTGTAATTCAAGTGTTCTGAGAGAAAACTAGACGTCTGCACCTCCTCATGGCTCTGTTTTCAGGCCCGTGACGGGAGACTTTGACCAATCACAGGTCATTTCAGAGAGAGAGGGTTCCTATTGAGGGTTCTTATTGGCTATGATCCGGCTGGTGGGCGGTGCATAGTATTTCCTCAACAGATCTCAACATGTCTGCCGGGTCACAAAAATTTTCATTTTACAGCTAAACAGTACACTACAAGATGTTTCTGAAAACATTTGAGGAGAGAAGTAAGCATTATGGTGACATAATATTGATTATTATTTAATCAGCGCTGCCTAGTTTGACCGTTTGGTCGGATTTTGCGAGTGATTGACAGCCGGCTCTCATAGACAGCAGATGGACAGCAGATCAGCTCTGATTGGTTGTTTTCCTCCGATCTGTGAAATCTTGCAGATGCCATTAGGAGCACCGGAGGACACAGAGGCACGTGATTTTTTTTCAGATTACATGTCTCATGCACTACTGTCAGGATATAGTGATTGTTTTATAAAAATAACTTGTTTTTATTATAGTTGCTCCAATTCCACCAACTGCTGCTTTAATCGTAAATGTCAGAAAATGCTGTTTTCAGTGTCTCAAATATGGAGAGTTTTATATCATATTAAAGGCAATATCTTTGGGTTTTGGACTGACAAAACAAGATACAGTATTTAAAGACATCACCTTGGACTTTGAAGAACTGGGATGGACATCTTTCACTATTTTCATTTTTTTAGACCAAATGATTCATCACTTAAAGCTAAAGTTGGTAACTTTGAGCAAACATGATTTAACAGACCGGATCAAGCAGAAGATTGTCTACAGCAGCTGTCAATCTCTTCCCGTAAAACAAATAGTTTTACAGTTTGATCAGCTGTCCATGCAAAGACTACACGGGTCTAGCTCGGCTCTGATTGATTGTTTAGATTCGGGTGCGGTAGAAACTTGCAAATTCAGTTAAGAGCACGAGGTGGACACAGAGGAACATGATTTTTTTTCGCAGATTATCTGTCTCATGCACTACTGTCAGGATATAGTGACTGGTTTAAGGTTAGTTTAAGGTTAGGTTTAGGTTGTTAGGATTAGGCAAGTAGCGGTGAAGGTTAGGGAAAGTCTCCAGGAAACAAATGTATGTCAATGCAATGTCCTCTAAAGTGATGGAAACACAGCGGTGTGTATGTGTGTGAGAGTCGGTATAGAAGCAGCGGCTGCAGAAAGCAAAGCTATAATTGAATGCCGCAGATTAACCACTCAGCATTAGTTGATATATAACAGTCATATATATAAACCTCTCTCTCTCTCTCTCTCTCCCTCCCTCCCTCTCTCTGCTTTGTGCCGTACACCAGCTTTACCTGCATCTCATCCGCTCCACAGAACTGGAAATGTTTGATGCACGGTTCACCTTCAGGATGCAAACAAATGAAAAAAAACAAAAACAAATGGGGTAGCACGATTCAGCAGGTTACAAAATGATACAGCAAAACAGAAAAAAATACCTTCAGCTATTTACATATAAATGGTGGCAGATGTGTTTTCCCAATGCCAACTGTAAACTCTATTTAATGGATGAAGACTTTCTAGGTTGTTATTGCACTGTGTAGGGGTGGGAATCTCCAGAGGCGATTACGATACAATATTATCACGATACAATCTTATTGTGATTTTAAACATTTTGCGAGAAGATATATTACGATATATTAGCATTTTTCAACTGCAAATTATGCAGTTTGTCAACATCTGTTTAATCTAATAAGATCCAGTTTTCACTCCATTCATCTCAGAGTTTTCATTCACATATCTTGAGGTCAGAGGTCAAGGGACCCCTTTGAAAATGGCCATGCCAGTTTTTCCTAACCAAAATTTAGCGTAAGTTTTGAGCGTTATTTAGTGGTCCTCCCGACAAGCTAACATGACATGGTTGGCACCAATGGATTCCTTAGGTTTTCACACAGATTCACATGATACCAGTTCATTCATTATAGCTTTAAGACTGAGCCCGCTACAAAATGTGTAATAGATTTGACACTTAACGTCCGTGTATCAATATTGTCACGCAAAATATCGCAATACTATGCTGTATTGATTTCCCCCCCACCACCCCTAGTACTGTGTGGTGTACTTTGCAGCAGGAGCCCAATATTCAGTGTGGCATAGTAATAGAAAGTTTGGAATAGTAGCCAGTATTACTGCAGTGCATTATGTAGGTTCAAACTGTATTTACAATAGATGAAATGCATTTGAATGCAGCATGACGTGAATTAACCTTAAATGATATTATAAATATGTGAAAATTAATGTTTGTCAAGTCTCATAATTACACCCTTGTGTTAATGTGTCCATGTCTTATTGCCTATCAAGTGACACGTAATGTAAAGTGTTAATGAAATACCCACTAAATCGATGGAAGTGCAAGCATTCCCACAACACATGTCAACGGCTTTGAGTTAGCACCCTTCCATTTATCTCTCTCGGCAGAAAGCCATTTCCTTCTGCAGGCAGGAGAGAAAATGAGACGGTTGTTGGATTCATATCTTGTGTAGGTTTGAGGTTTTAGCTTCAGACCAGCTCTTTGGCTGTTATATCTGCAGCTTTCTACCAGAAACGCTGATGCAGTATATTTGTATCGGGGGGAGAATGAGACGATGGGGAGATTGGAGTGAGTTGAATTTGGAGATTGGAGTCTTTAAGTTGTTAGTAACATAGAGTGCTCTGTAGCGACCTATTGGTTTATTGGCGGAACCAAAGCTTTACGTAAATAATGGTGTCAGGCTTTTGTTTTAAAATGTCAGTGTGAACAAAGCTCTGGAGTTGTCGCTGCTAATTGCTCAGTTTATTATATTACATTCTTGCTTAGATGGGTTAGGGGGTAAAGGTTTCTAGGTTTATTTTGTGAAGATGTGGTGAATATTTATCTTGCATTAGATGTTTGATTTGTCATTTTTAAAACAGGTTTTTAGGGGATTAGTGTTTAATTGTCATACAGTGTTTACAGGATTGTTTTGTTCATGTATGGGTAGAGCTGCAATGATTAATAGATTCATTGTCAAATATTAACTCAATTGCCAACTAGTTTAGAAATCAATTAACCAGTTTGAGTCATTTTTTAAGAACAAAAAAAGTCAAACTTCTCTAAATCCAGTTTCTTAAATGTGATTGTTTTCTGGTTTCCTTACTCCACTATGACAGTAAACTGATATCTTAGAGTTGTGGACAAAACAAGACATTCAAGGACGTCACCGTGGGCCACTGATAGACGTTTTTCACAATTATCTGCCCTTTTATAGACCAAACAACTAAATGATTAATCGAGAAAATGATTGACGGATTAATCAACAATGAAAATAATCGTGAGATGCAGTCCTAATGTAAGGTGCAGTTCTGACCAAAGACTAAATATGTTACTACTTTACTGGGGCTTTCAAAGTTAACATGATAATAAAGTGTTAACGCAAATCTGTTTTAACGCCACTAACGTCTTTAACGCATTAACGCAACTTGCAACTTTTAGGTTGTAGTGGGCTCAATTTTAAAGCTAGAGTGAAGATAATGGCATCGTATGAAACTAGAAAACCTACGGAGCCATTTCCAAAGGGGTCCTTTGACCTCTGACCTCCAGATATGTGTATGAAAATGGGTTCTATGGGTACCCACGAGTCTCCCCTTTACAGACATGCCCATTTTATTATAATCACATGCAGTTTGGGGCAAGTCATAGTCAAGTCAGCACACTGACACACTGACAGCTGTTGTTGCCTGTTGGGCTTAAGTATGTTAAAATGCAGTACTTGTGAGGGTTTCTGGATAATATTTGTCATTGTTTTGTGCTGTTAACTGATTTCCAATGATAAATATATACATACATTTGCATAAAGCAAGCATATTTGTCCACTCCCATGTTGATAAGTGTATTAAATACTTGACAAATCTCCCTTTAACATTTTTAACCTTAAAGTACATTTGGAACAGATACAAAATGTGCGATTAATTTGTGATTAACCACGATTAACTATGAACAATCATGCGATTAATCACGATACGAAATATTGTAATCAATTGACATGGTAAATAATGCATCATTGCTTGAAATAAGAAAATAATGCAGCAGAAACATCCATATAATGCTAAATATTGCTTGATTTTTCGCCATAAACCATGCCGTCTGAGATAAAGAAATTAGCTTTGAAACCACAGTAGTGTCACTTTATCCATGTTCAGATGGGTCTAGACATCGTTTTAAATAATCATCAGTGGAAGTTCAACTACGATTAAAATACTAGTCATATGAAGTTGTGGTTCACATCAATCAGAGAGTGCTGTCATGTCTCTTCGTCAATTCAATCCATGTACATGTTGCAGCGTATTAGAAGCAGCTGGCAGTGGTTTAGTCACTTGGATCAACATTTAGTGGAAGCGAGAGCGCATATCTCAAAGAATGCCAGTGTTAGTCAGTTCAAATACCTTGGATGTAGTTTGGGTGTAAGCAGGGCTGACGTCACCACCCCACCCTGTGTGCCATGTCGGAGGGTGGAAGAAGTGTGTGGGCAGCTATAAGGAACAACGGCTAATTAATTGTTCTGTCATGACTTATTAAATGGGACCTGCTGTAGGCATTTGTTTTGTCCGTGTATTATTAGTATTTGTAACCAATAACATTTAACCATACACTATTGCTGCCAACCACTCAATGAGCAATTTGAGAATAGCACCAGGTTTCCCCCAAGAGGACTACTTACAATGTGACAGCTAATCATTTTAGCATGCTCACATTACACTGCTAATGAGGCCAGCAGTAGGAGATTTGTTCGAGTTTAACAAGGGGGTTGGTGGGCCGGCCAAGAGCTTTCCGTCACATTTTTCCCCATAAATCTATAGTCACTTAGCAGAATGCAGTTAATAATTTGTTTTAACAAGAGAATCGACAGCCACCACCATGTGGTTTTAATGGTATTTTCTGGATTCGGGGCTTTTCCGACATGGAAATCCTGTAATTTTACAGTTTTAACTGTTTTGCGTGATCAGCAGAATGTGGATATGACATGGATCAGTGAAAAAGGTTGAACATAATTGTTTAACACTTGATTACACTGGATTCCATCCCTTGTTAGTTCCAGTATCTACAGTACAGTAGAGCACTGAGAATGAGGAAGCCGGCAATTTGTCTGCCTCGGGCTTGACTGTCCATCACTGTATTAGTCTTCATTTTTTCAAATAGGGAACAGGATAAATGTGAGTAAATAATGTGGGCTGTAGATGTTTTTTTCATCAGAGCTGCCCAGAAAGTAGCTGCCTGTCAAGGCCATCCCTCGGCAAGTTAAGGTGGATGAAGTGCTCTTTGTGATTTCGAGTGTAATCAGCTGCTGATTTGGCCAGGTCTGATCCACAGAGATGTAACTGACAGAGAAAAGCTTTGTGGTAAAATACACACACACACAAAAACACGCACACAAACACACTTAAGAGTGTTTTACCCATGACACACACAGCACAAATGTTATCCAGACAAACAGCACATTTTCTTCTAGCTAAACACAGCTTTTTGCCCAAGGCTGAAAATATGGAACAGCTGTAGCTAACAGGTGTTGATAAACTCTGTTTTGCGATTGAAAATCTTCAGATCTTTTGCAGCAAAAGATTGCATCATCTTTCTTTTTTGAAACTATGGCTCCAAATCACATACTTTTTCTTCTTTTTACTTTTAGTACATACTGCAATGCCTTTACAAAGTGCGTACTGTTGCATCAGTATGCATACAATTGGGACATACTTCATCACAACATTGCGCCTTGAACTCTGACTCTGTTGCTCATATATGTGATATGTGTGCAGAGGATTGTGGGTCAGAATAGCCAGAAAAGCATGCTGGCTTGCATCCTGCAAAATGTGACCGGATGCAGTAGGACATCTTGGTACTTTTGGCACACTGTGTTTGACATACTATGTATTAGGACAAGGGCTGTCAAAGTAAGTGCAATAATAACGCGTTGACGCAAATTTATGAATGCAACTTTTTAGGTCATGGTGGGAATCCAGGAATCCATTGGTACCAACTATGTCGTACTAGCTTGTTGTGAAGGAGGCTAAAAAACACTCCAAACCTGGCACCACCATTTTCTAAGGGGTCCCTTGATCTCTGACCGCAATATATGTGAATGAAAATGGGTTCTATGGGTACCCACGAGTCTCCCCTTTACAGACACGCCCACTTTATGATAATCACATGCAGTTTGGGGCAAGTCATAGTCAAGTCAGCACACTGACACACTGACAGCTGTTGTTGCCTGTTGGGCTGCAGTTTGCCATGTTATGATTTGAGCATATTTGCTATGCTAAATGCAGTACCTGTGAGGGTTTATGGACAATATTTGTCATTGTTTTGTGTTGTCAATTGATTTCCAGTTATAAATATATATATTTATAACTGGAATACATAAAGCAAGCATATTTGCCCACTCCCATGTTGATAAGAGTGTTAAATACTTGACAAATCGCCCTTTAAGGTCCATTTTGAACAGATAAAAAATGTGCGATTAATCATGGACAACCATGTGATTAATCATAATTAAATATTTCAATCAATTGACAAGCTACAAAGTCCTGTTATCAGGACATACTAAATCTTTTTCTGGCATACTACATAGTATGGTAGTATGTGTATTGGAACGCACAGTATATATCTCAGAATTGAAATCAATTATGGGGTATCTATACACCAAACACCTTTAGCCATTAGCCGTGATGTACACAAGTTTTAACGGTGAATATATTCTTCTTTTGAGATGAAAACAAAACAGTATTTCAAACATTTCTGACTATAAAACCACAGTAAAATGCAAGCTAATTAATTTCTCTCTCTCTCTTTGTCCTTTTTTACTTTCAGACCCAGTGATCAGGAGGAAAGCCACGTCTCAAGTCAAGAAGGAAACAGACGAACCGATAAAGAGATAAGAAAAAATAAAGTAGCAGGGTATCAGTTGGCCAAATCGCGTCAATTTCAGCCTTCATCCTCATCAAAGTCATCTCATCACTTAACTAAGTTTACAGGCCCACAGTTCTACATTGAAAATCGAATTATTGTGAAGAAAAAATGCTGTATGACTGTATATGACTGCACCACCTGCATTGTTAACATCATGGTTGTAGTCATCCAGGCCCTCTGCACATCTTCATCAACATCCTCATTATCACCGTGGCGTGCGTTTACGTGCACACACAGCATGATGGATAACAGGTCACGCATCTCACTTAATGTCCTCTTACAAAAGAGTTACATCTTCATATGTGTCTGACAGATATCCCTTTATATTAATCACCAGAATGACACAGGTGCTCTATACTAGCATCTCGCTCATCATTGCAATGCTTTGACTTCAAGCTGGTTATTGTAAATGGGATATGTGGTGCACAGGTGCCATCTCAGATATGTGCTGCCCATGTGTGTGTGTGTGTGTGTGTGTGTGTGTGTGTGTGCACGTAATTGCTCTCCCCAGTGTCATTATTCTCATCATGATTGTTGCAGTTCCCTGCAGAGATGTACATTGGTAGAAGAGCAAATAGACAGAGAACCTCAAACCTTTTGACCCATCTCAGAAGAAACTCACCCACAAAAACAAGAAAAAACAAAAGCTTTGTCTTCACTTCCCTCCTCCCCCTATGTGCTCCCTTCACTTTTTCTTTGGGCTTTATCTTTTGTATGTGTACATACAGCAATTTCAAATCTTATAGTTTTGTACATGTAATTTTTATGGTGTGTGGAATTTTTTTAATAAAATAAAACAAAAATGGACGACTCTTTTGTAGACTGCTGCATTGTTTCTATCTCCTTCTTTTTTTGTTTACTCTATCTTCATCTTTAATTGTTCTGTAGTTGCCTGCCATGAAACATATATAGTGTATAATTAAGTATAATTATCGAGATGTAACCGGAATTAACATTTGTCAGTGCAGGTGAAGGTAAACATTAAACACAGTAATTGCATGTTTTTCCACCGAGCTTAAATCTGACATCATTTCAACTTTGAAATGTACTAGTTATAGTTGTTGAGATGTATGCTGTTTGTGGGTGGAACTAAACACATATGGATACATTTACATTTAATAATAGCTGTGCAGGTCGATAAGAAACAATTTATGTTTTAAGAAAAGCACAGACAATTCAATGTGACTCCTCTATGCTCCATTCCCAACTATACTATGATACGATGCAGAGTGTTTTTCAACAACTGAAAAGATTTTAAATAGCGATGAATATAAATATATATTAAATACGAATACCCCTATAAAACCAGGGTGCATGCCAGACTCACACAATGTGCAATTATAAGTTAATTACGAGAGCTGATCACAATGTGAAATTCTAATTAAAGCTGCTGTAATCAATATATTTTATAACAATTGATCAAATGAACCCACCTAACCAATAAATCAAATAAAACAGGAGTAGAAGGGATATTCCTATTCAAATCAGTTTAGCAAGATGGTCAAAGTGGCGGACATTTTTATGTGTACCGTTGTCATATCAACCGCTGTAGCTGGCTAACTTCTGTATAAACTAAACCAAATTATGGCAAGTTGCGGACTCACTGAGGTGAGGTTTTGCAGTAACGACTAAAACGAGCAGTAGTAAAGATACGAAGAGAGAGAGCCAGAGTAGATGTGTAAATAATAACATAACATAACATAATAACTAATTCCGCCATGCTTTAATGCTACACTGGTAACAGAAAGTAAGCCGAACAGCGGGCTGATGGCCAGCAGCAGTTCTAGGTCTAACGGTCCCTCCGCCTCACTCCCGCCGCTCCACAGCGGCGTTCGTTCTCTTCCCAGCAGGCTGCGACCACACTTGCGGCCCCACTAACGAGTGTTCTGTTATAGCAACCAACGAGAATTGACGTTTTCTTTTGTACTAGTCAAATGACCACCAAAAACAATTCAATTTCCGTTCTACACCTATTTCTTTGCACTTAACACTGCAGGTCCCCTCAGCACTACAGCGCTTCATAAGGCCAGCAATTATTTTTTGTTCACTCTCACTCAGCACTCGTCAGGATTGTTTTCAGCCACAGCAAGCAGCCGATTTAAAGTTAAAAGTTAGTGACTGTAGCTGGTGAACATAGCGGAGCATTTAGCAGCTAAAAGAGTCAGATATTCCCCTCAGGAGTCGGTGGAGACCAGATGAGAGATGAAAAGAGAGTGAATATTGGACTTACATTCGCCAGGTGGACAGGAACGTAACAAATCAATGTTCATGTTTAGTTCAGTTACTGCATATTTGATGTTATATTTCACATCCATGTAAAAAAATATATATTCAGCAATGTATAACATGAAAAAGAAATGTGACGGGTAACACAGGCCCTCAGGTGAGACTTGGCATCAGTAATCATAGACCTCTCAAACTGGAAAATCAATACAGCTGCCTTGAAAATACTGCAAAATGTGGCCTTAGTTATTAGTTACGGAAACTGGTTTGGGTTTTGTACATTTTAGGAAACATTAAAGTTGTACTGGCAGACTGCTTCACATAAAGCCCTGTTTAAATTGAGCAGTAGTACCTTTTAAAAGGAAGGTGTTTTGTTCCCTCACCCCGGTTCTTACGGTTTTTAATGCTTCCTGTGAACATAACCTAAATGCGTCTCCTTCCTCACCTCCCTCCTCTCCTATTATCTCCTCCCATAACTTCACTCCTCCCCTCATCTATTCCCCTAAGCTTTTCACCCTCACACTCTGTTCTCCTAACCTCCAATCCCCCCATTTCTCTCTCTCTCCTGCTCTGTTTTTTTCCTCTCAACTTCAATACCCAATCTGCTCGACACAACTCCATCCCGCTCCCTCCTTCTCGATCTCCTCCATCCCTCACTTCTCTTCTCTTCTCTTCAGTTCTTGGCGGGCGGCCAGCGGCAGATCAGCGCCCCACCATTTCTGTCTCCTCTTTCTCCTTTACTCCCATCACCACCTGTTAACTCTATTTCCTCTCCCTTCCCATTTCTTCTTTTTCATTCCCTTCATACGCACACATGAAGCAGAAAGAATTAGAATGGATGAGGTATAATGAAAGGAGAAGTAGGCTAAAATATATCTTTCCTAACAGAAGTACAAAAAGGGAACGGCTGCTCTAATATTACCGCAGCACCATCAAAGGCAGACAAAGAAATGGGAAAAAAAAGAATGAACCAAGTCATCCCATGAGCTATCAGCAGCTGTAGAAAATGTGGCACCTGGGGTCTCATTTTAAGAAAAGATCCTAATATTAAAATTTGATTCATGTTTCACACTTTGAGCTCTATACCAGGCGGCGAATACGATTATGCCGGGGAATCAACACAGCGGAGTAGAAAAACAAAGTCGAACACATCCTGATGAGTCATTATTTTCATTAATTATTAAACGGTCACCTTTGTCTCAAAAGTTTTCTTCCAAGGGTATGAATAAAACAAGAGGCATTTAAGCTGACAACATGCCATCATAATCACTGTGGTACTGTATTAAAAAATAATCAGTAATGCTACTGAATTCATTAATTAAGCCAAATATTTATGTCAACATACTTTGCATGGTATCAACATGAACTTACAGCATTGAGAAGTTTTCTTCATTAAAATGTAAATCTATGCAGAAAGGTGCTCCACATTTAATCAGACCATCTTTCTCTACGGGGGCAACTCTTTGTGTACGTATTGAATTCCTGTCATGTAGCAGTCTAAAAAAAAAGTCGACACACAGACAAAGAAAGACAGATGTCAGCATGATGGTATTAACAAGAAATACAAAGAGCACAAGAACTTTTGTCACGGTGTCCTTGGCCGTCCTTCGTGCGAATTATGGAATTACGGAATGAATATTTCCTCCTACTGCTTGATAAATCACAGCCTTGAAAACCTATTCATTCTAATTGGTTAGAAAATTAAAACTTTTTTTTTTTTTTTTTTTTTTAAAAGAAACTTGTAGCCTTGAGTGAGAAGCCTTGAACACACGCTGATGCCCTCCCTACAAGTAAAACACATATGCGCACACATTCACTCAGGATAGATGGCGTGAACACAAAGGTGGGTTTGAAAGAAATTCGGTTTTGAAAGCCGCTCAAGTTTCTCCTCAGAGGTTGAGCTCAAGTAACTGCCTTCCTCCAAGCTTGAGTGACTTCTCCAGTATTTGCTCTGCGAGCCATTACTCCTTGTCTGACTGCTTCTTGGGTGACTGAATGATTTATTTCTAAACTAGACTTTAATTTCCTGCCTGTGCCATACAAACAAACAGCCATTTCTTTTTTGAAGATTGTGAAGTTTCTCCCCTCTTGGTAAAGTCTCGGTGGGATAAAAAAAAAAGAAAAAATGGAAAAAGAGAGCGCTGGAAGATATGCGGCCAACATCCTAAGATGGGTTTAAACCCAGGATGTGTAGCTGAATCTCATTTGCAAGTGTTTAACGTTCCCTCCTCATCCACACTCGGGGGAGTCCGCTGCTACACCCGGATGTGTTATGCCTTTGAGGACTGCCGTCTACTCAGGTGGAGACTGGCCAACTTGATTTGAATTTCTTGCAATTCCTTGCAATTTTAGGGTGTGAAGTGGTTTTGACGGATGGAAAATGTAAAACTACCTCCAAATGTGAGCTATTTTAGCCGGATTTTGCTTACAGTTTTGATATAGGAAGAAGATATGGCGAGCACCATGGCTGCATTTTCAGTCCAAAGAGGGCAGACCTAAAGGCCCCACTCATATACACTCACCGGCCACTTTATTAGGCACACCTGTTCAATTGCTTGTTAACACAAATAGCTAATCAGCCAATCACATGGCAGCAACTCGATGCATTACGTCATCTAGACGTGGTGAAGACGACTTGCTGAAGTTCAAACCGAGCATCAGAATGGGGAAGAAAGGGGATTTAAGTGACTTTGAACGTGGCATGGTTGTTAGTGCCAGACGGGCTGGTGTGAGTATTTCAAAAACTGCTGATCTACTGGGATTTCCACGCACAACCATCTCTAGGGTTTACAGAGAATGGTCCGAAAAAGAGCACATATCCAGTGAGCGGTAGTTGTGTGGATGGAAATGCCTTGTTGATGTCAGAGGTCAGAGGAGAATGGGCAGAGTGGTTGGAGATGATAGAAAGGCAACAGTAACTCAAATAACCACTCGTTACAACCAAGGTATGCAGAATACCATCTCTGAACGCACAACACGTCCAACCTTGAAGCAGATGGGCTACAGCAGCAGAAGACCACCCGGTACTAGCAAGGTGTACCTAATAAAGTGGCTGGTGAGTGTATATGATATGATTTAACACGCTTATTCTTAGCACCATATATGAATCTCCGTTGGCCAGATCTCAAATCTGATGAGCTGATTTCAGGGTCGGTGTTGGTAATTAGGTCTGTAACATTGATTATTTTATTAAATGAGCATTCTATCGATTATTCAATCGATTAATTGAGTAAACAGAAATAAATAATTTTGCTTTATTAAGGGGCGATAGTAAATATACATAAGACATGTCTCTTAAACTAATTGCTTTCCTTTGTAAAAAAACCTAACTTAAATTGCATACAATAATATTATCTGTCAAAACTAAACTCATTTAGTGCAATTAGATGCCGTATTGCATTCTGGGTTTTAAAAGGAAACTTTTTCTGAAATGCAAAAACAAATAAATAAAAAAATAATAATAATTTTAAATTACTTTTAAACTATATTTTAAACTGATCAAATTGTGACAATGTTTTCAAATTCATTATTGATATGTGTCGACATCACTGGAACTGTTTTTCTCTCTGTCGCTTGTGACAGAGAGGAAAAAACAGTTCCTCTATTTTCAGCTAGTAAAACAACCATTATCACAGGGGACGGACTGGAAAGACCCTCTAGAGGCTACTTCCACAGACTGCTCAGCCAGTGACGTAATTAAACCTGTGAGAAGTAAAGATTACGTATGCATCTCGGAGAGACAGAGGGGTTCAACATCTGGCCTAAATCAGATTTTTGAATGCTTCTTGGATGCATTAACACGTTTTTTTTGAGACAGCTACCTGATCTTCGCAAGACAAAAGACGCACATTTCCCTCTTGAATTATGATAAATACATTATGTTTTTTCTGCACACAAAAAGTTTGGGTCTCGATGACTATTTTTTTACCCTGTAATAAATGTCTTGGTCTCATACTGAAAAGTGTTGGATGTGAGGAAACACGTTTGCTTGGGGGATCTCTCACTCTGTCACGCCTCAGCTCCATCAAGCCTCCATCCTTTCATCCACATTTAAATTTTCCAAACAACTGAGATGAACGAAGATGGCAACAAGTGGTAAGAGAGATTATATTTTTAATAGACTATGACGACACCCCTTTACAGTGTCTCCATAGTAACGGAGGATGAAAAGGTTTTATGCCACTTCACTCCCCCTCTTTAGCCCCTCCACACCAGTGTCCCTCCACATGATGCATATCACACTGATCACACATGGGCTGTCTATGAATGAACGGCCACTTGGGTTTCTGACTACTAAACTGCACAGTATAGCTTTACAGTTGAAGCATCAGCTTGAAGTAGCTGCACTGCTGCTACTTTAATTCTCCATCCACGACAGGCAGTATATTTATAACATCCCTCATCACTTGAGCAAGGCATCTGAATGGACTTTTAAGACAAAACCTACTTGCTAAGCAAAGGGAGCGCTGGTGATGAAGGCAATTGTTTGTAATCAGCAGAGCTCAGTATTTACAATAACGGCACCTCATGGTGTTTTTTCGTTTAATCTTCTGCAGACAACCATCAGATGTGTTTTAATGAGGACAGCTCACAGTGAGAGATAACTGGAAAAACTCGGCTCTCCCCTGGTTTTATCTTAGGTTGGATGCACACCGCAAGATCTCATCAAGTTTAGTTCAACTAATTAAACCCAAAGTTACCGTACTCTCCCAGCCCAAATTTTCCAGATGAGGGAACTGCTGTGAGAAAGCCACAAAGGAAAAAAATGATGGTTGGATTCGGAAAAAAAAAACACATTTTCTGAATTTGTATGCGCGGAACTGCTTAATTGGGGCTAAATCTTGTCAAAAGCATGTAGCGTTTGTCCACGTTTGGCAGGAAGTAGCAGGGGGGCTGCAGTGATCTGAATCGCTATCTAAAGGAACAGCATGGAAACCTGTCCAACCAGTGGAACATGCTGATTGGTGTCACATCATTGTGTAAGCCTCCCTCATTGTGCTGGGACTTTACATAATACATCTGATATCACACCTGCACAGTGGGATGTGGCATGAAAAAACAGCCTACATCATTAATATGGCATGTGCACCATCTCTGGATCATGTGTGAGAAAGAAATAAAAGAAGTTATTGGATTTATTTATCGTTAGCAGCTGTTTTTAATTTATTTTGTTGCATTAGTGATACGGTTTATGGGGTGAAAATTAAGTTTCCTCTGGGTGTTGCAGTTTTTCTTCACTCTCCAAATCAGATTAGGTAAACAGAAGGATCCGAAATGTGCAAATGTGAATATCTGGAAATGAAAGAAAAATAGAAAAAAAATAAAATAAAATTAGTAGGGCTGTCAGTCAATTAAAATATTTAACTGTGATTAATCACACGATTGTCCATAGTTAATCGTGATTAATCACAAATTAATAACACGTTTTTATTTGTTCAAAATTAACCTTAAAGGGATATTTTTCAAGTACTTAATATTCTTATCAACATGGAGTGGGCAAATACTGTATGCTGCTTTATGTACATGAATGTATATATTGATTATTATAAATCAGTTAACAACACACAACAATGACAAATATTGTCCAGAAACCCTCACAGGTACTTCACTTAGCATAAAAAATATGCTCAAATCATAACATGGCAAACTCAAGCCCAACTCAAATCAGTGTGTCAGTGCTAACTATGACTTGCAAGTTGTGTTAATGTGTGAAAGAAATTGGTGGCATTATAACAAATTTGCATTAACTCGTTATTGCATTAACTTTGACAGCTCTAAAACTTAGTTATTCTCACTTCATGACATGTCAACTTTGGTTATTTTAAAGGGATAGTTTGGGTGTTTTTGAAGTGGAGTTTTATAAGATACTTATCCATAGCTCAAGTGTATTACCGACAGATGACGGTCGGCATGCCCCCAGTTTGAAGAAACAGACAGGAGTACCAGCACGGGAGCAAAGCAATATACTGCTGTGGACGGGGCCGGCAGCAAAACGTATTTTAGCCTCCTAAAATCAAGGCTCACCTAAAAAAACAATATCAGTTGAAGTGTACGCTATATTTAGAATATTTTCACCGCTTTACCTTGCCGTCAGACAGCCCTTTTCAATGGGGAACTGAAGCTGTCGTATACATCTATGCTCTCAAAGCCACCAGACTCCATTGACAAAAACAGTAATTTTACCACGCAGAACACAGAAGTTGCTGGTCCATCTCTGCCTTGATTGGTTTGTTTGTTTGTGTTATTGTGTGACTTTGGTTAATCCAAACTAAAACACAAAAACAAGTATTTTTTTTAGGTGGCTGACCCCGTCCACAGCAGGTCATTGCTGTGCTCGCGTGCCCGTTCTCCTGTCTGTTTCTCCAAACTCCGGGTGTGCCGACCACCATCTACTGTAGGTAATACACTGACTATGGATAAGTACTCATATACCCCCCTTCAAAAAATCTGAACTATCCCTTTAAAATATTGACTCTGCCTCTGCAGCACATTTCTTTGATCAATTTAATAAGACTTTGAAAATGTAAACATGCTGTTGAAAGCTGTTTGTGTGGAGCTCTGCTGCAGCTGCCAGACTGACACAGCAAGGCTGCAAGATGTCAGTGTAGCCACTGTGTACAATCTATTTTCACATGTACATCTACAACATACAGACAGTTTTGATTTAAGTTGCATGCTCCAGCTTTATCTGATACTGAAGACAAGTCAAATATAGAATCTTAAGAGGTTTGTCTCACCAGAGAAATGTTTTTAAGTAATCCAGATGGTAGCAAACGGGGCAATCTCTGTTGACACCAAGCTTACTTAAACAACACATTTAAGCGTTCCCTCTCACATCCAAGTGAGGTTTCTAGGTGACATGAAGTGGTGTGTTCCTAACGGTTATTTAATAGATGCAATTTTGCAGAATGTAGAGAAACACCACAGGACTCAGAGATTGTTTCTGTGGCTTCTACTATACAAAGATTGTTCTTTGACTTCTGTCAAGAGTCAGCAAAGTGTTTTTAAGTTAATGTCAGGAGGAGATGGACAGGATGTTAGACATGGTGAGATGCTGATGTTTGGTTTTGGCCATAGTGGTTTTTGACAGTAAGAGCCCCAGCGTCCATTTATTGTTAATGGAGAGTAGCAAAGAAGGTCAGAAAGAGGCCAGATCTTTGAGCAACAACTGACAGCTCTTTCATAAGTTTAGCGGATTTGAAATTTGAGAGCTATTACATTTGGTTGAAAGCTGAATTTGTTTCTCCGATTGCAGCTGCTTCGACCGGGCTGTGAGCAGTGCTAGCCGTAAACTCTTATGAAAGCCCAAAAACAGTATGAAAAGATGAAAAGACATGAGAAAATGACAAACATAGAAGAGACAGTGAAAGTTCCACAAGTCATCAGAGTCTAGTTAGAGGACAGCTTGATCGAAATGATCCCATCAAAGATAAACAATCCGGTCAGCCAATCAGAGCAGAGATTAGACTCGGTGGAGAGACTTGATTGAGATGTTACCGCCAGTGGCTGAAATCATCTCAGGCCAGTGTGTTTGTGTGTGCTGTTTGTCTGTGTTTCTGTGTGTGTATGTGTGTGTGTGTGTGTGTCCAATCCAGGCCATCATGTCTTATCTGCCATCACCACTCTCCCTGATCTTTCCATCTTTAAATAAAGGGACCATATCTGCAGCCTGCCATCCGTATATCAATCTCTACGCTTCACTGGATTTCAGACCGTGGAGAGGCTGCTTAAATCCTATGATCTTTGTGGAGGAGTTCCTAATTTTAGGAATAAAATGCATTTCATTTAATATAATTTGTTTCAATAAATTGCAACTTGTGTTTGAACTTTTTGCCTTTGAAAGTCCGATTCATGTTCACTCAGCCCACGCCGATTATCGAGAAGCAGAGAGGCCTTCAACTCGAATGCAAAATGTGCTGAACTGCTGCTGCAGGGGCAGCAAAATCTGAATGCACATTTAGGAATGAATGGCAGCTATTGGTTTTGAGATATGCTGAGGTTCTGCTCTTTGTATTTTTTTCTGCATTTATTTAACCAATTATTACAAACTTTAGAAAAAGTATGAAGTTCAAACAATTCCAACATAATAGCCCTTCTATAAACTATGGTTTCGAAGCTGTTCAGTTTTGTTGACATTGTGTCAAAGAGATGTCTGTAGTGAGTGGTGTTGTATGGAGACAAATGGGGGCCACATTTTTTTGTTAATTTGAAAGAGAAAAATTGCAAATGAAAAGCTTAAATAATTTAAACTGAAAAAATAAATAATTTTCTGTTTAAAAAAAAATAACGTTTGGTATCACTTCATTTTACAGGTCCGCAAATTTCAATGTAAGTAGGTGATACTTAGCAAGTAGGCTATTTGAAATTTCTTTAGAATTACTGCCAAATTACCCCAATATTTACCTCAATTTATTGAAAATTACTTTATTATAAACATTATTTAATAACCATATTTTGCTATTTCCCAATAGCTGATAATTTATTTAATACTTGTATTATTATTATTATTATTATTATTATTATTATTATTTATAATAATAATAATAATTTTAATATATAGCAAATAAGTTATTTGATTTTTTTTTTTTTTTAAACTCCCTAAATCATGACATTAGCTACCAGCTTACATTTGTGTAGACAATAAGTCACACAATGGTGAGATTTGTGCCTGATCAGAAGTGTCTTCCATTAGTTTTGGTTTTCCACTTTCGATGAAGAGCAGCACACAGCTGCTTCTCAAGCTTAAAGGCCCTATTTTAACCATATATATCCTATTAAATAATTATTAAATAATGTTTATAATGAAGTAGTTTTCAATAAATTTTGAGGTTAATATTGGGGTAATTTGGCAGTAACTCCAAATAAATTTCAAATAGGTTATTTGGTAATTATCACATAATTACCATGACATTTGCGGACCTGTAAATTGAAGTGCCAAACTTAATTTCATAATCATAGTGACAAAACATCTGGCCCCCATTTGTCACTAGTATTAGATTGCATTATATTGTAACGTTTCCCAAATATTTTACTACCAGCATACAAACTCCTTCCCTCCAGTGAGGATTCAACTGAAATACCATACGTGTTGGTTTTATTGATTTTCTAAGTATTATCAGATTATTATAATTTATTTTTTTACATTATCTATACAGTGTTTGTAAGTGGTATATTCTACTGTAAATGAAAATGATTGAGATTCCCTGAGAGGATGCATCTGTTGCTTTAAAAATCTCTCAAAGTGTGCACTGAACAGACGCTCAGCAGACAGGGGTTAGTCTCCACTCCCACTCAAATGAGCCGTTATGTGTCAGTGCAGCAGAGGAGCCGACCCCACCGGGAACGGATGTAGAGAAGAACTGAGTTTACTCATGCTAAATTAGTAATCACAAATAATCGGACTATTCCCAAAGCAAACTAAAAGTTCCTGAATGTCGATCTCTCACTGTGTGTTGTGGTATATACATACTGAAAGATGAGCACAAACAAACTCATGCCCTCCTTCTTATCGATGTTTAACTGAACAAGTCTGGGTCAATCCTAAACCCTGATACTGTAGAGAAATTTAAGTGATCATTTAGTAAGGTCAGTAAGGGGAGCCCACCCAAAATGAGAATCATTATCTTGGATCGATGAACCCTTTCACGATTTCTGTCCCAAACTTACTGGCTTAGAGCTGTCGAAAATGTGCCCACTGTACAGTAATACGAACTACTTAATTTGAGTGCTGTGTGTCACGGACAACTGCCTTTACTGAGCCGCATGCATAATTCCTTTGACAAGCAGCACCTTCTTCCCATTATTTCCATCAGCAATGTCATGTACCAATTGTGGATTTTCACCCATTTGTCTCGGCCTTGATTTTCTGGGCCGTTGCTCTTCGCTCTAGTCAAGTCCTTCCCTGCAGCTGATTGGCTCGTGAGGGAAAGGCAGGAAGCTATAGTCTTCAGAATGTGAGTTTATTGTATAGTATTCAGTTAAACATTGTTAAGAAACACCCACTCATACCGGTACCTGATTGAATACAATTATATAGACTTGAAGAACTTGTCTTAAAGGATTCAAAGCTGTAGTGGAGATGTGAATGGGCCTTTTGATACATTTATAGTGGCATTGCTTTGCCAATTACAGCGTTTACCTGTGATGTTTAAGCAACCTCTGCTACGGAGACCTTTTAAAAAAATCCATCTATGATCCTGCAGTGTGCTGTGAGTTTGACTTCTCTAAAGTTCAATCCCAATATAACTGACTGTCGTACATCTGTTTGAGACATCTGTTGTTGAATTCTTTAAGTGCTCCCAGTCAAGAATAAGGGCATTTTATGCATTGTTTTCTATTCTTGTTACAAGTCATTTTCATCTCCACATCGTTTCATGTTTTTGTGAATACAATCAGTCATCCTCATCTTTGACCTGTAATACTCGGTACTAGAGCTGTCGTAATAATCTTTTTTTATTATTTCTTTCATTATTTGCAATGCGAGCACCGCGTATGTACACTATGCTCCAAACGGCAGCAGCGTGACAAGGCGTTGAGCGTCCATTCTGTGCCAAGCGCTGCACGTTTGGTATTTATTCCTGGATCGCCTAGAGGTGAAAAATGTCAAGCTTTGGGTAAAACGCTGTGATCGTCACTGTTACTTTTTTACCCAGCTGTCCAATCACAATGGAGGAGGGGCGGTACAAAGACCAACCATCACATCCTACATGTAGGCTACAAGTGCTGAAGAACAACAACAATGGAGGAGAGTTTCAAAGCAATGAGACGCAACCAAAGCATTTCAGCTGAAAATAAAGCTGTGCCTCATTGCCCTTCTGTGTTCTGCAATTAACAATAAACAAGTATTCTGTTTAATTTAAAAAAGCAATGGTTGAGGCCTGCCCAATAATAGTCTAAAATCAGGAAGAATTAAGTGATATGCAAAATAAAATGGCAATAATACTGCATATTGCACTGTTGAGCCTCTTTCTCTGGGATGTAAAGAGAAAGTTGTGACTGAGCTGCTACTGAACTATGGCAATTGTCCTCTCTGATAAGATATTTATAGCGTGCTTTTGGCTGCAGTTACCTTTGAATTCTATAGAGACATCAGCAATATCAGTGACATTTTCCACCTGCTCCGGTCTGAGCATCTGCTGCTGCCTGGGTCAGCTGCCTCTCTGGTGGCAGTAGCAGCTTGCACTCCTCTTTTTTTTTCTCTTCTTGTGTGTGTTTTATATCTCTTTTTCATTTCCTCAAAGTTCATTTAAAGTGGAACCGTCACAAAACAGCATAGTGTTGTGTGAACGTGACCACATTTCTAGGTGCATCCAGATTGACTACAGTGGATACATTAACATTAAATAGGTGTGTAAAACGTTTAACAAGATGCAGTGCTTATACTGACTAGGTTTCCCCTGGAATTCTGATAGGTGTTGTTGAAGTAAAAATAACATGGTCAATGCCTGGTAGCATTTTTTTTTCTAGGGCTGTCAAAGTTAACGTTTTCATCCCATGAAACAAGAAAAACCTAAAGAATCCATCGGTACCAGCCATGTTATACTAGCTTGTCGGGAAGAATGCAAAATAACACTCCAAACTTAAGCAAAATTTTAGTGAAGAAAAACCCTTGACCTCTGACTACAAGATACTGTACGTGAATGAAAATGGTTTCTATGGATACCCACAAGTCTCCCCTTTACAGACATGCCCACTTTATGATAATCACATGCAGTTTGGGGCAAGTCATAGTCAAGTCAGCACACTGACACACTGACAGCTGTTGTTGCCTGTTTGATTTGAGTTTGCCATGTTATGATTTGAGCATATTTTTTATGCTAAGTGCAGCACCTGTGAGGGTTTCTGGCAATATTTGTTATTGTTTTGTGTTGTTAATTAATTTCCAACAATCAATATATACATACATTTTCATAAAGCAGCATATTTGCCCACTCCCATGTTGATAAGAGTATCAAATACTTGACAAATCTCCCTTTAAGGCACATTTTAAACAAATGTGTGTATAATTTGCGATTATTCATGATTAACTATGGACAATCATGCAATTAAGCTTGATTAAATATTTTAAGCGATTGACAGCCTTGCTATATAGTAATTTACTTTTGAGTCAGTAAACCCGTAGATCATTTCATCCATTACATGAACAGAGTTATAGACAAACAACCTGACAGAAGTGAGCTACAACCGAATGAGATGCATGAGAGGATTTGGCAGAAGGGGCTTATTTAGCGACACTTTCAGACCGACTTTGAGTCTGCATGAAAAAGCAGCCAACCGGTGACACAGCGGGGGTGCCAACGCAGAGGGCTTCGGCAGAAGAACACAGAGCTTTTAGGCAAAGTTCAACATTACATACGGTATATATCTGTGATGAAAGATGAAATAGTTGCTGCTGTGATAACTTTCCAGAGTTAAAATTCTCTCTTTGAACTCGTTAATCTGTTACTCCAACTGGACTTCCTGGTCGGTACTTCATTATCTCACCGGTGCTAAAACAATACACCTCCACCAACGCAGCCCCAACATTGTGTGTACCAATCATTTCATGTCAAACACACAACCAGATGTATCCTGATAATGCCCTTGAAAAGTAGGGGACCACAGAGGTTGGAAAAAGTGAAGGATGTCAAGAACAAAGAAACTCAGAAAAGTGAAAATAGAACAAGGGAGAAGGGAAGCAGGAAACAATTTCTTTTATTTGAGAAAGGTGAGGATGGAGAGTAAGTGGAGGGTTAAGTGGTTATCAGAGAGATAGAAGTGGAGAGAGAAAAAGGAGGAAGAGAGGAGAAGAGTATAGGGTCCACGAAATTACAGAGAGAAACATAAGTCATTGAGTCTACCTTGACTTCAAGGATGCTTACCCAGATTGAATAGAAGAAAATAGAACATGGAGTTCTCCCTGATGAAGAGCATGTTGCCTTGGTGATTAAATAACTCTCCTCATACAGAGACTCAAGGCTTTACAAACATGTGAAAGATGTGTGAAAGTATATTAGACAATTAACGGACTGAGTAAAGTTACATGGAACAGAATAACTCAAATTCCAACACCGCAAACCTTACGGGGTGAGTGTGAGGGCAAGACAAAATGAATGTGGTAAAACATGCCTGCATAGGAGGCCTGTGAAAAATGTGAAGGTAAAGGAAAAAAAAAAAAAAAAACTATTGAGAATAATATGAAATATTTTTGCATTTGGGAGAGAACTGTGATTCAAGGATGGTTCAGGGTTGGGTAAGGTAAGTATCTCTTCAAGTGTTGAGGTTCCAGGGGGTGATTCTGCTGTTCGGACTGAAATGGAAAGGCCATAAAAACGAAATTAAAAAGGAATGAAACATGTAATCATTGCTGTATAATCCATGGAGCTGCAACCATGCTATTGAATACAAAAGAATGCCTGGAAGTCATGAATTTATGTAACAACTTCACACAAGGAGTGCTGAATAATAACATATTAGCATTGCAGCTGCTACACAGCAATGCTGATTTCATGTGTCTCATGACTTCAGGACTCACCAATAAGGATTGCCCCTTTGCCAGACGCAAGTAGCAACTCCTTTTTCCCAAGAATATAAAAAAATACTGGGAGAAATTGAAAGCTTATATCGATCGATTTACGATTTCTAATCAAAATCGTGACACACCTATCCATAACAAGACATGGCCTCTATTTAAGTACAGTACATTGCTATTTTCTAAACTTTTTTTTCAAACTTTATGAAATCCCAAATGGGAAAATGTGGCTCTGGTTCTGTTGAAAATGTGTGAAAAGACAAAATTTCTCATCACTTTGCAAGGAAAAAAAAAGGCAAAAAAAGAGACATAAACAAAGAAGAAAAAAAGACAAGAATACCTAAGAGTAGAGATATTGTTATTCAAGGTTTGGTCAAGATACACCTATCCATCCTCCTTACTGGTTGGCATAGCAACACTTTTTCTGGTATGCTTTGCAAAAACGGCAGAAGAGGATAATAAAATGAATCACTCCCATTAACTGACTAAACTAAAGCAAATATACTTATAACTGTGTTTAAAGACCATTTGTGCACCTATTCACATTGTTTTAAATACAGTTTTAGTTTAGTTTAGTTTAGTTCATTTTAATTGTCTATGAAATAAACTTTCCATAATGACCTTAATTATGACAATTTGTATAATCACCTTCTCATCCTCACAAATGTGAAGGATTTTCCTTGAAGTGCAAAGGAAGAAGCTCTACAAGACAATAAGAACATTGATAAGTGTATTATTTCCCAGATCATATAGTACCGTATTCACGTCTTAAAGCATATTACTTCATTTTTACCACAAGGTAGTGAAGCTGTGTTAATCAAGAGCAAAGTTCAGGTCTGGTCACTAAAAGGTTCTGAGAGTTTTCTCGTATATTTATATCTCAATATTTTATTCTATGAAAGATTTACATTAATTATATGTCTTCACACCTTAGCTGCAAACTTGCGCCACCCACCCTCCTCTCCCTGCATTTAAAAATAACTTTGTCTCACTACATAGAGCGGGAAGGGAACAGAGTCCTGGAAGCAAGGCAGAGGAACACTTCAGTGGTTCATGACAAGTCAGCTTCAATGGTTGGACTGTACATCATGATACAATATGTGATAGAGATGCTAAACGCAAAGACAATTAGTGGAAAGAAAATGTCAAATGTTCAGCTCAGAGCTACAGTAGTATGTACGTTTTTTAAATAATATATTATCTACGAATTCTGTTTGGTGTTCATACAGTGCTTCTGAGAAATATTGATCAACGTGTCAAGCATTTGAATTAGGGCTGTCAAAGTTAACGCGATAATAACCGTTTTGCGTTCTAGCAAATTTGTTTGAGTTTAATCAGAATTGTATACATTAACTAAACACACTTAAATGGGTGTGTTTTTATACATGTAGTATGACAGGTACAGTAAATACAGTAGATACTCCTGTACTTCCTCGACAAGCGCCCAGTTTTCCGATTAGTGCTGTCGTACATGAACTCTCTGATCACTCTGCTCTTCTGCCTCCACTTCAAAATGCGACTGATTGGGTCGCGAGTTCACGATCGACCCATGCTGTGTAAATATTGCCATGTCAGTTCATTATGCAGCTGCTGTTGTTTCAAAGCGCAACACAATCTTTTCTTTTTTACATAACAGATGAAACGCAGAGGAGATGAAAGAGGGAATGAAATGATGGAGGAAACAAGAGGAGGAGTAACGTCGAAGGGGGAGGGCAGGGAGGATGGTAAGATGTCAACGCTGCCTTATCTGCCTGTACAGTTATACACACACACACACACACACACATATACAGCTGGGTTGTAGTGATGAAGCACATGGCTCAGGATCTGTGCCCTTTTGTTCTTCTTTTCTCTTTCTCATATCTCTTAATCGTGTGTTTCTATGTATCTCCCCCTCTCCTTAGATCTGTGCTCTTTGTCTGTATAGCTTCCTCCACATCTGTCTCTGAGTATCTGTCTCCTTTACCCTCCATCTCTGGGTCTGTCTTTCTGTCCCAACGGGTGTGTCCTATTAACTGTAAGTTAAGGACAAGCTGTAGTGGAAGGAAATGAATCTCCTCTCCTCCCATCTTCCCTCCTTTGGCCTTCATACCAGCTTTACTTCCCACCCTCCTCCTCCTCTTCTTCTTCTTCTTTTTCTGCCCTTAAACTCTCTTTTTCTGCTTCTTTTCTATCCCTCATTCCTTTCCTCAGTCACTCCGCCTCAACACCCGCTCCATCATCCATTCCTCCTCTCTTCTTTTACTCCTTTGCCCTCTCATTACTCACTTGCCTCATCTCCGTTTTCCTCCCTTACCAACAAGCCAGTGTCTGTGTGTGTGCGTGTGTGAGTGTGTAACAGTGCGTTACACTTTCACAGTGCGGCGTGTTTTCTTTGATAGTCTTTTGGCTGGCCTGCATCCCAGTTCTTCCCTCACATGGCTGAACACACAGACATTAAGAAAAAAAGATTTTCTTTTTCCCCCCTCTGCTCTGGCTCACTATCCATCGCGTTCGTCTTCGCTTCCTCTTGTCCCTCTTCTTCAACACCTGCAGATGGCGGAGAAGAAAGAAAACAAGACAAAAGAAAGGAAAGAGAGATAAAACAGTGGTGATGTTGAAATTGGGAGCAGGAAGAAAGAAGAAAATAGCGTGTGTTTACATGCACACTGATATGTTAAATGAAAATCCGCGCAGCTTCCCCCAATATACGTTGTTTTGAGTTGTTTTAAAAAAGTGTGTATGCGTAAATAGTGAATCCCAAATAGGATATACAGTATGTTAGTATCAGGGGAAACAACACACTCAGCGATATAGTGAGAGATCCAGCGAGTGATTAGACACTAAGCTGATCTCAAATCAGGCAAACAGGGATGCAGTCCAGCTGCCAGATAGATAGATGCCAACTGAAGCATGGCAACAAATCACACACACTCAGGCATATGTAGCCACATACGAGTAGGCAACATTCTACCATTGTTTAAAACTGTAATATACCTGTATCAATTCACCTAATATATCTGCAGTTACAAATTTGATTAAATAAATCACACAAAATGTTCCACGAATTCCTGATTATAATATTGTATAACTGCAGATTCTTTATGGAAGTTGGACATTTCATTTATGTTTAAATATCTATGTTGGTAAAATGTGTTGTCTTATTTAAAAAAATGCTTTGTTTTAATCCCTTTGAACTCTGTAATAGAAATGTTCTGCCAGTACCTACTTGCTTATTGTGATGTCATTGCTTGGAGTATCTTCCAATGCTTCATATCCCTAAAATCTGTACAATGTAAGCTAATTGGTCACATAAGTCAATAAACCATGATAATTGATTAAAGTATTCAAATTGAGTCATAAATATAAGAAAAAAATGTTTTTTTCATAAAATGTTACTAAATATACACACAAAACATATTGATCCAAAAGATTCCTAAATGCAAAAACAGGAATAAAATATTTTGATTGCATTTGCAATATGCACGCTTTTTAGTTTTTGAGATATGATCATTTTTATGACAGATTGAGTGCAAAGGCGTTTTGATAGTTTTGTTACTTTCTGGACAAAATGTAATGTAATGACGTCATAAGAGTTCAACGTGATGATGCGAAAAACAGAAAGCTTAGCTTCCTGCTGCAAAATAAAGAATGTTCTTGCTATTATGGTTTTTATTTTCGATTGATTTAAACAGAATCATAGAAACAACGATCTCCCGCGGCCATTATGGGGCAATACTCGAGCGCCACTGTGCATTTCACAATGTTTTGTACCACACGTAGCGTAATGACATCATCGTCAGCGTACAACATGATGACATGGAAAACAGAAGCCTCAGCTTTCTGCTGCAACAGCAAAGAATGCTCTAACTATTATGGTTTTTATTTGACATCGATTTAAACAGAATCCTGCAAACACAATCTCCCGCATCCATTACAAGGCAATACACTGGCGAATACAATGGCATTGCCTTATAGAGGGGCTGCAAGGTTGTGCAGTGGTTAGCACTGCCACCTCAAAGCCAGAGGGTCGCAGGTTCAAACCCGGCGTTGGGCCCTTCTATGTGGAGTTTGCATGTTCTCCCTGTGTTAGCGTGGGCTTTTCTCCAGGTTCTCCAGCTTACCCCCACAGTCCAAAGTTAATTGTTGACTCATAATTGCCCGTAGGTGTGAATGTGAGCATGACTGGTTGTCTGTCTCTATGTGTCAGACCTGTGATAGTCTGATGACCTGTCCAGGGTGTACGCCGCATTCGCCCGATGTCAGCTGGGATCGGCTCCAGCCACCCCGCGACCCTGAACAGGATAAACGGTTACAGATAATGGATGGATGGATGGATGGATGGATGCCTTAAAGGGCGAAACCAGTCATTGCTTTAGTTTTAGGTCAAACTGTTTCAAAGACATTTCTAAAGCTGGACTTCTGAAACAGAAAAAAAAACAGGAAAAGAGGTAGAGGAAGAGATCGGTCTGCATGAAAATGAGGAGCAAAGAGCTGCGGCTATTCTGTCTCTCCGGCTCTCCAGCTGGGTAGTTCGCTGGCATTCTGCCTTCACTGGATGCCCGCGACACAGATAGGATCATCCTATCATGGCACTCATTAGGAATTCAGACGCAGCAATATCACAAAAACTGCAGATTAGCTAAGCCTTAATTTCTTAATACAGCTGGGCAGTTAGCTGGCAGTTTGCCACTTCAATAAGACTCAGCTTTAGCATATTATCATCACATCATTGAACTCACTTAGAACATAACAAAGGCTTACATTAGTGAAGCTTCTTAATTTCAAATGCAGTGTAATAGTTTGCTGGCATCCAGCCACTTTGAAAAGGCTCTTAAGTCATGATTTAACCCCCCTCTCCACACACACACACACACGCACACGCACACACACACACACACACACACACACACACACACACACACACACACACACACACTCTTCATCATTAGGGCACATAGCCAGGAGTAGATATCAGATAGGCCTATCTACCAAATAAGAAGCAAGCAAAATCTGATTTGTAAATGCCAAGAGAAAGGTATGAGGAGATCACTTCTGTAGCGAGAAAAGTAAAATAGACACAACAGCTGTAGAGGATCATATATAGGATAAAAGCATGTGGATGAGTCATCTTTTTGTTTGTGTCTTGTCCTCCTTCTCTACTGTTCAAAGGTCAAAACATGTTTTGTTCTCAATGTAAAAAAAAAAAGCAAGAAGTATCATTCCCTGTCTTGATATATCTGTGCTGCATAGGTACTAACCTAACTAACTGCAGCATACCCATTCTACTTCGAAGAATGAACTCATTTTTTAGTGATTACTGCATTTCTGTTATTAGATTTTGTCTACTGAATGCATTGATTTGAATACAGGCGTATGCTTTGGCCGTGGAAAATAAAGCTTAAACTCGAAACATTTATCTTACGAGGTAACAAATGACTGTTGAAAGTTAATATTACTAAATTTGCATTTCACAACAAACTATATTTATCAACTTAATACATGGTGGCATGTTGTATTAGTCGGAATTGGACGTGTCCGCAAAGCCTATTTAATACCACTCTGGCAGCCTGGCCTGGAGTCTGTTTGCAAAACAAAGGAAATCCATGGACTGAAGACACAGTATTCACCCAACCAAAAAACACCCAGGCAACGTGGATGAATACTTTAATGAAATGATTTACGAGCCAAAAATCCAAAGAATATCATAATAAATTTAGAACAATTATTTTTCAGACATTGTGCAAAGATGTTAAATATCATGACAGACAATTGGTATGAAAAAACTACATGAGAAATGGAAAAAAAAATGTTATCATATCAATGTAAGTCCTATAACAATAAGGCCCGTTATATAAGTAATAGCAATGATATTATTGAACATGTCTTAACTATCACACTTGCCCTAAACTGACACTGGAAGATAACTTCAAAAGATTAGTAAAAGCTAGAGTATTGACTAACTCATTTGTATTTCTTTTACCAAATGAATGTCAACACATTCTCAGTCCCAACTCAGCCACTCGGTCAGTATCCCCCGGCAACGGAAACTGACGCACCGGGTACTGCTCTTACGTTACTTTTGGATGGATCAGGGACAAAGTGTCAATATACGCTCGTTGTATGCATAGTGTCTTTTCAAAATAAACTTCCATTTCCACAAGAAGTTAGGTTTAAGCAATACAACTACTTAGTTAGGTTTAGGAAACGGTCATGGTTGACAATAACTTTACTGATGTAATGTTACTACTCACGTGACTACCAAGTGACTAACCGCTCCCTGGACTTACACGACTCACGGGACTAACTGGACTCACGGGACAGATGGGACTCATGGAACTACTGATCATGTGACTCACGGGACTACGTGACAAAATAAGTCGCTGGTTACTTTTAGTTTCACACGAGCTACGAACAGTGGTCTCCTGGGTCTATGTCCGGTGGTTGTTTGACCGATCCACCCGCCCCTCTGACCGCCAAGTAATGCCATGGGTGGGTTAACATTACAGGCATTACTTCAAAGCCTGGTGTATCGCTTACATTCGCTAAAGGGCACCATCGTGCGTCGGTATGAGATGCAGAGGGGCACTTACCAAATGGCAGTATTTGATGAGTTGGGAGTGAAAACTGGTTGTAAATGTAAGGGCATGATAAGTGCCAGTTTCAAGAGCATGTGTCTATTAATTTCTGACCCTGGCCAGGCTGATGTCAAGCACTCAAATTGGTAATCAGCTTTCAAGTACATGCTCCCCCGTCAAGCCAACTGACCTCTGGACAGCTGCATTTTTTTCTGCTGTGCATTCAGTACAACCTCCATTTAGTCCAAATGGTCACTTCTGAGTAAATAGTAATAATTTAGGGAAGTGTTTGTGACTGATGTGCCTTTGATGATAAGGAGTCAGGCAGCTGCTTAAGTGCTGCTAAAATGTGCCCCTACTGCGTCTGGGTGATTTAGAATACATGCCATGACTTCCCTCCATCAAGTGAGCAAATCCAAACCCTCCACTCCCATGTTTACTGTCACTCTGCACTGTGAAACATGCGCTCAGATAAATATACCAACGACGGGCCATGAAGGGAGTTCTAGTCCCAGTTGTGGCTGATTAAAGTGCTGCAGAGTTGGACCAGAATGAACAGAATACCGGAGTGAACTGAGGAGGGTTTTGATTGACAGGCAGCTTGTTACCGCTCCAATTAGAGAGTGTTTACCACCTCTTGCTGTGTGCATGTGTGTGTTTGTGTGTGTATGTTTGTGTGTGTGGATACTTATAGCAGCGTAGGTGTCTGAGACAGTGTGTCTGTCTTTGAGTGTACGAGTGTGTTTACAATTCTTTCAGCAGTCCTGGTCCTCTCGCCTTTAATTGATGTATGTTGTATTGACAGCTTGGTGCGGCACATTGGCAGATGGATGGAGGGAGCAGGTCTCCAGAGGGAAGTTGGGGATTGGTTCAGCTTTTTGTCAGTCAAACTGTCCTCTTCCTCTCTTGGAGCATAATCTATTCTTTATGTTGTTATGTTACAACGGAGAAAGAAAAGTAATGGCCATGTTTTAAATTCTAAATTACATGTGGCATTTAGTTAAAAAAAGAAATAAACAGTCTATTTTGTCATATTTTAAATGACAACTGTAAGAACATACAAAGTAGAAAACGGCGGAGGGTCTGCATGGATATGACCTGCACCCTCACATTTTAAATCCAACGTGGTAAACACTACACATACAGTAAAGTATGGAAACACACTTTGCCAGGAAAAGCACAGCTAGACATCATGGCTAAAGCTGCATGCTAACTCTGTCATGGACAGGAAACGTTATCGTATTAAGGTAACGTTATCGTATTAAGGTAACGTTATTGTATTAAGGTAACGTGCGGTCAAGCCAACCGTCACTCTCATCTTTGTGGTCAATGCTAAAACTGTAGAGCACCCATATACTGACATTTATGTTAAATGCATTCAAACGGCCCCGATGGAGCTGACGATGGATGTATAAAGAGAACGGAGCTGGCAGGAGAGCTAGCGATGGACTTGGCGAAGATAGCGAAAGTATTCCTGTGTGACTACGTTCGGTTTTCAAAATAAAGTGTTAACAAAGGGAACAAATAGTCAGACAAAGAGTTCATTCCCGAAACACTTTTGAGAAGAAACAATCTTTATCTGTGATTTATTGTTCAGCGTCTCCACCACACTCTGCTCGGTCATTTTATCAGCTAAGTTAACTATATACTGTATTTTCTACAAAGTCTATTCTTGTTTTAGACCTGATTTTAGTGCAGCCAGAGCAATTAGTCCATTCATTCTGGGGCCATTTTTCCATGTCTCTTTTAGCAGTGATGGTAATAACCTTGACATGACAGCCCGCAGAGGTGATGCAATACACTGTAGTAAAATCAAAGCTCCCCAGCACACCATATGGTCAGTCGAGCATCACTCTTCTCCGTTCTCTCATGACCAAAGTGCACTGTGATTTGAGCTGTCAGTAATGTGCAACGTTTCTTTAGCGGCGAGAGAGACTCACTGAGGTGAATGACAGACTCTGTCCTCTTTTCTTCTCTATTAACTTACATAAGAGTTATAAAGAGGAGGGATGCGTGCTTCTGTGCATACTGTATAGGGCTACCATAGTTTGTGTTGTGTGTGTATTTGCCTATATGTACACGATAGAATACTTACTGTATAATATCCTAGCATTTTCAAACAAAGTTAATCAACGCATATTACTTTGAACATGTTTTTCTCGTTCTGCTGTGTGTGTATGCGTATGTTTGGTGTGTAATGGTGAGGGTCAAGTTTAGGGTAAGGAGAGAAAGTTTCATAGACTGTCCTCAAACATGAATGTGTGTGAATGTGTGCATGTGTGTGTGTGTGCGTGCTGAGATACTGAGTTCTACGTTGTGTTGCGTTATGTGCCTCAGGTCTCTGCTCCTCTTTGAAGTGTGAGAGCTGTGTGCTTTTGATATGAAGGCATTTAATAAGCCTCACTCACTCTCTCTGTGTGTGTGTTTGTGTGTGTGTGTGTGTGTGTGTGCTGAGTACCAAGAAATCCAATCTGCCCTGCCCTCTCAATGCGCAATGGCCTATGTAGGTGTGTGTATGTTAATTTGAAGACATCCAATAGACCTTGACTCTTAGCACTACATATTGTCAAGGTTTGTGTACTCGCTTCATAACACACTTCCATGGGCTACATGAAAAAAAAACAAAAAACAGATGCATACAGTAGGAACATGAATACATCGAGCTAAACTTGTGCTTTTATGTGGTGTTTAAAAGGAAACATATTTACACCAACAGTGAGAAAGAAACATCTACGAATGGCCACACCAGCAGACAACCTGGAAAACCAACTGACAATCAGGCAGGATGACAGATAGAGAGGCGGCTATGGGCAGATGGATGGGGAGAAAGAAGGCAATCCTAACAAATAGACCAATTAGACTTGCCTTTTTGGAAAACAAATGAAATTGAAATGAAAATAAATGATCTTGTATAATACAGTATATATACAGCTTTCCTCTTTGTTTTTGTCTTTTCATCTGATGTTAAAACAAACTTCCCAATCTGGCTCATCCAAGAAAAGGACAGTGTTGTAGGGCTGCTTGATTATGGCAAAAATCATAATCACGAATATTTTAGTCAATATTGAGATCACAATTATTTACTCACGATTACTTTGGAAGCATTTGTTGGCTACATTTTAAAGTTCAATACGTCAAACCGGTGCACTTTGAGGGCAAAATGAAGAGGCTAGATCTATGAAGAACGTTGTGCTGTAGTAAACAATTTAATCATAAACACATTGGTTGTATAGATGTTAATGTGATGACACGGCAAAACAAAGCACACTCACAAAACATGGTATAAACGAGACGGGGTCCGTGTTTCAAGAAGGGCCAGGTGCGTTGCCCAAAATCACCGCATTAAGGTACGTAAAACACTTTTAATGATCTTGTGTACAAAATGTTCTCTATAAATAAACTTGTGTATTCTTAACCCTGTTTATCATCCACATTGTACTGTGCAGAGTGTGGGCTGTCTTGCATGTATTATACCAAATCTCAGGGCTTTCCTCCATCTGTTAGCTTTGCCAAGTGTACACCACCTCGCCACACTAGTCCCGACTGAATCACATTCATCCAGCTACAACATCAGTCGTCTTCTAGCCCCCCTCTTTTCTGTCTCTGAACTCCTTCTCTAATTATCTCCCAATTAGTGTTTCTTTTATTAGAGCTCTTTAGGTTAGACCTCGCAAAAACGACTGCCTCTCCCTCTCTCTCGCTCTCCGTTTCCTCCTCTCTCTGTTCGAGCCTCTTGTTCTATCTCCATCGCGCCACTTCCAGCTTTCCTCCACTTTGTCTTTCATCTCTTCTCCGTTAGCCTCCCCACTCATCTCCCACTAGATCAGCCGCGCACGCTCTCTCTCTCTCTTAAGCTTCTCTCGTACTCGCTCTCGACCTCCTGCTGAGCCCTTGCTCAGCAATCTTGTCGTTGCACACTAAAAACACCTTTTATCAGATGAGATTTCAAAATAACACATCACCCCATGCTGTGCGTTCGCGCACACATTAACACCATCTGCATGTGACACTTGCACATAACACACAGACACACACACACACACACACACACACACACACACTGACTGACCCACGGCGTCAATATGGTTAAACTGGTTAAATACACACGGCAAAAATTTGGAGTGTGGTCCCATTCTTGTATTTCTAGCCTGTGTGATATTTCCAATCGATGCTGGGAGAGCTGACTTGGGAGGAATTCAGTGTTTTGCTGAAGGACACTTGAGCAGGATGAATGGTCGCTGTCACACGGGATTGAGCACAGCCACCGCAGCTAAAAGGACAGTTTCCCAGCTAACTACCGTTCGTCACCACGCTGTCCAAGTGTGTGTCAGTGGAGTGTAGCAATGAGTGACAGCAGAGGAGGAGGGGATCTGACATGTGGGACATGTATAGCTTCCATGGCTTCGCAAGACACCGCTATGGATTCAATTACAATCCTACGGACACTAATATAATTCGCATTTTCCTCTTGGGCAGTTTTTTGTTTTAAGATTGTATTTTTACCGGTAATTATTGACTGCAAATGTCTCAATACCAAGTTATTTATATTGGGCCACCAGCTGAGAAACAGGGTCTGTACTTCCAGGTGTGTGTCCCATTGCTCACACCGCTTTCCGTCTGTTAATCTCATTATTCTCCCATCATCTTGGCTTTGTTGGCAGCTTAACTCAGGAATGGGATCAAGCTGGATTAGGTTTCTTTTTTAGGATAGCTAGAACAGGTTCCTCTCTCAATTTGTAATTTTGCATCATTTACCTCACTTTACCCTACTGTTCTCTCTCCTCTACCTCTCTCCATCTCTCTCTATTGCTCTCTGATGATCATTCTGTCTCTCCATCTTTCTAATATTCACCACACTCGCTTCTCCTTTGTTGTCCTCCCATCAATCGTCGTCCCTCTCTCCTCGTCCAACTCCCGTCTCTGATTAAAATGTGTTTTTTGAATTAGACAGAAAAGAGAGTCGTTCACTTCTGTTTGTATCTACGCTGCATCTAGTTCATTCAGTTTAAAACACACCATATGTACATACAACTTCTTGTTCACACAGATATAGTACTCTAATTACACTTACCATTTGAGTAGAAGCCTTAGGGATTTTTTTATGGCTACAAAACACACCAGGAGGTAACAAGAAGTGTTCCTCTCCAGCCATTTCCCAAACAACAACAAAAAGTTGATTGTAAGAGTTCCAAATAAGGAAAAACATAGTTACATAATCTTATTGTTGTGGAGCCAAAACACTGTTTCTGTGGCTTCACAATCCCAGTAATTTCTTGTATTTATTTATTATTTTTTTCTTAAAGGGACTATTTGTAACTTTCAGAAATGCTTGTTAACAGCGACACCTGTGACCGTGAAATCAACGAAAGTCAGCGTTGGGTTCGCGATTGCTCGCTCTAAATAGACATGAACGAGCATCACTCAAAACAGTGAGGCGACACGCGTCAGCTAAAACCACAATATCACTCTATATTTCACCTGCTTGGCAGTAATGTTAGCTGACCAGACCAAGGTCTCTCCGTGAACATGATTTAGATCTGATCCTAGTGTTGGCTTTTCCTGCTCAGCGCAGGCTTAGGCAGCGGGGCTCTGCAGCGTGTCTCCCTGCTCTCTCCGAGCAGGGAGAGAGCAGGGAGACACCGGCACCCGGTCGGTAACGAGACAATAACGTAACTCGTTGCAGAGCGCCGTCACTTCACAAGACACGGGAAACCTCTGTTGGTCTAGAGGAGCTGCAGCATTTATCTCTGCCCAAACGTCCACTGAACATTCACTAGATATTGTCAGAGCTAAACTAACTCTTCTGCAGTTTGGAGTAGCCTAACTGTATGTTTATTTTATACCGTTTCGAACTTCTTTCTATTCAATTTCATGTTTTGAAAGAAGGCGACATGAAGCTGCATTATCTAACGTGTGTTACATGGATTAAAAAGTATTTTCATTCATTTTGTTTATTTGATGTATATTCCAAGCAACTTCAATGCTTACCTTATGATTGGTTGACTCACTCCACCACCTGAGCTACACTCACCCACTACTGACAGCTGTCACTAAGGTTGCTTCCTCTTTTTCCTCATTTAATCTCTCTCTCTCTCTCTCTCTCTCTCTCTCTCTCTCTCTCTCTCTCTCTCTCTCTCTCTCTCTCTCTCTCTCTCTCTCATTTTGCTCTCGTCTGTGTGTGTGTGGAGTTCCTGATGAGGTTAAGCACATGATTAATGGGTCTATCTAACAGCGTTTACACTGCACTCATCTCCACTTAACTACACACAGGAGCACACACGTACACACTCTCAGCTACACACACATACACACACACACACACGCATTCACGACAGCCTCTCCTGCACCTCGTCGTCGCCCAGAGTAACAGTATGTAAATGGTATGCAGATGACAGGAAGTCAATTAGGAGACCAGAGAGCTATGACTCTGCAGAACTCCATTAGTGGAGCAATGATCAGCTCGCTGACTGTTTATCCCTCTCTCTCTTTCCATCCTATGTTATCTATCTAAGTGTGTGTGTGTGTGTGTGTAGAAATAGGGATTGACCGATGTGTGTTTTTTTTTTATAAAGAAGGTTGTTATCTAAAAGTAATGTCCAGACCTAAGGATAAATCTGATAGAAATACTGTAATAGGAATATTCCAGTGATGTCTCTCACTCATGTGCTAACATGATTAATGTACACATAAAGTATTATAGTAATATATTGTTTTTTTGTGTACATTAATCACTAGGATTACTATACAACACAATATTATCAGGGCTTGGGCTTTAAGATAACAAAATCTCACAAGGCACTAGAGGTGGGGGAAAAAAAACGACACAGCATAGTACCGTATCATTTTGCATGGCAATACTGTATCGATACACGGACGTCATGTATTGATCTAACCTCTTAACAATCCGACACCCCGTCAGCGAGGCCAGCCGCTATTCTGCCTTCCAGAGGTTGTAGCGGGCTCAGTTTTAAAGCTAAAGTGAAAATACTGAATCATATAAAAACTAGAAAACCTAAGGAATTCATTGGTATCAACCATGTCATGTTAATTTGGGAAGAATGCTACATAACACTCCAAAGTTATGCTAACTTTTGGCAAGGAAAAACTGGCATGGCCATTTTCCAAGGGGTCCCGTGACCTTTGTCCTCAAGATTTGTGAATGAAATCACTGAGATGAACAGATTACCTCATTAACGTAATTATTCTCTGATACCATCGGGTTTAAATCTGAAATATTGCCCAACAGGCACTTTTGCTTTTCGCTTCGACACCAAATCCTCGGCTATCATCTTGTCTGTCAACTCTCTCTCGTCCCATGTGTGTGAAATCTGACTCCTGCTACTCTATGCTGAGACTCCGCATGGAGCAGATGCGTTCACTGTCAGATGGTAGCATCCGTCGTCCGACTATTTATTGATAACACGGTGCTGACACACCTAAATGAACTAAGTGGGTTTTATTTCTGTACTTTCTGCGCGTCTTTTCACTTCACTTTAGTCTCCAACTCTAAATATGGCCCTTTATCCGCATCTATCCGACCTCTTTTTCTTGTCCTATTCCCTTTCTTTACATTCAACTCGCAACCAAATGTGTCCTATCCATTTTATGAGGTGCAAGGAGCATAACTGCAGTCCCTTCCCGGTGTCCTCTCCCTTTCAAACGTCTAACCTTTCTCTAAAAACATCTCATCTTAAATCATGCATGACTGTACCTTCGCCAGTCACAGTCAGTGAAAATGGGTTGAGGGACTGAAGCGCACCTGTGTCTCTCTGCTCTATTTTTCTTACTCCTCTTTCATCTTTCCATCCTGTCCTCTCTCTTTCAGTGTGTGGTAACAAAGTTAACCAAAGTGCTTCCTTCATTCCTTCCTTCCCTCGCTGTTTATGTTCCATTTGGTGAGCGTTTCCTCCTCCATCCTCTCCATCTTGTGTCCAGTCATGCAGCTGACAATAAACCTGTCTCTCTCATCTGATATCTCTTCCTCCTCTTTTGCTCTCCCCTCTTTACTTCTTCCCATCAATCCGCTTCTTTGTTTTTACCCTCTATCTTCTCTTTCCCCGTCTGTCGCCCCTTTCCTCATTCCCTTCCCTCTGTCTCTGTGTGTGACCGGTCATGCGTTTAACAGCAAAGGCAAGCAGGTAGTTGCTGCGCACCAGGTTGATTCACATGGTACACTGAGTCTCTGACTTGTACCGGCCTATAGCGCAGACACACACAGGAACAACTGACATTCACAGGCTTTCACCAACCATCCATGCACTGCATTTATACCAGTCAGTATCTCAACAGAACAAAAAAAAGAACTGTATTGTGTCACCAAGTGTATTTTGACAATACTTGATGAGTGTATAATTTGTGAATGTTTATACAGCCTGCAGTTTGTGTTGTGTTGAATTTAATTGAGAGATGCTCGTTTCATATTTTTGTTCCTCCATACTTGCCTTTCAATATAATGCAGCTCAATCAGCAAAGTGCATCGTATTATAGAGTTAAAAACACACACAAGCAACTAAAGCAATAGTCTAAACTAAACATTTTAATTAAGGTAGTATTCATTGCAAGAGTATCATATTATCAGTATTGTTGCATGATATTGTGCAGGTGTTTATCCCTTTAAAAACAGACCTTGTTGTTTGCATGATTGTGTTTAAATTGATCTAAAATAAAAACCATAAAATCTGCTTCTTTTTGCAGCAGAAAGCCAAAGCTTCTGTCTTTCGCGTCATCACACTGTACACTTGTTATGACATCATTACATTATGTTCCGTTTGGTACAAAACTTGGCGCCAGAGTATTGCCTCGTAATGGCAGCTGGAGATTGTCGTTTGTATGAACCTGTTTTATTTGATCTAAAATAAAAAAAAAACATAATAGCTAGAGCATTCATTCTATTTACAGCAGAAAACTAAGGCCTCTGTCTTTTGCGTCATAACGATGGACGCTCATTACGTTACTTTGCCTGCAGAACGTAAAGCGCCTCTGCAATCGATCTGCTAAAAAAGTGAGTGTATCTCAAAAACTAAAAAATGTGCATTGCTAAAATAACTTATGGAGTAAAAAATATTTTGTTCATGTTTCTAGATTTAGATTTTTTTTTGGATCAATATGTTTTGTGTGTTTATTTAGTAAAAGTTATGAAAAAACATGTCAGATTTTTGTATTTTTTTTTATTTATGACACAATTTCAATACTTTGATCAATTATTATGGCTTATTAACTTACATAATCTTCTAGCCTAGGTTGTACAGATTTTCTCCCTTTAAGGTACATTTTGAACAGATAAGAAAAAGTGTGATTAATCGCGATTAAATATTTGAATCGATTGACAGCCCTAACTTCAGTTATCAGTCAACTTTTTAAGCACTGTTGTGTGGGCTTGTGTATGCTGTGTTGACGCACACAGGGTTTCTTGTTTGCTCATTCCCCAACATATCTTTTCCTCAAATATAAGCCAAAGATTTATATCCGTCTCTCACAGGTAACAGAGCAAATAATGTTCTTGTGCACTTGAAAACATGAGCATCCCAAATCCCCCAACACACACATACATGTACATTTAGAATGTCCCTTCAATGTGCCATCAAAAGCTTAGTGACATATGCTAATGGAAAAAGCATGTTCATCCTCTAGTATGCACATCTCAATGTACACACATATGCATAAAAAAATGTATTTGGTAAAAACACACAGTGTGCACATGTAGCGTAATGTAGCGTAAACACACACCTCAAGGAAAGTGTGTTGAAAGCAAAGTGCGTGCAGCTGCGTGGGCTGCAGGACGTGTTGTTATCAGCATCAGAACAGTTTGAGTTCCAGATAATTGAAAGGAGTTGAGGAATCTGTCTCACTCTGTCAAACAACCGCACACACACCAGCACACAATTTGGGGAAAACCAGCTTCAATTACTTTTCCTTGCTCTTTCATTTTGTACAGCTGTTTTGCTGTATCAAAAAAAAAAAAAAAAGATCTCACCGCAATGCATAAAGTGCTAAACAATTGTTTAATACTGTAAAAGGCTGTTATGTATCGCCAAGAATACAAGGTGAGCTTTGATTCTGATGCAGGGTGCTGTCACATACTTGCAGGAAGTGTTTAAAATAAAGTGATTTCAAATACATGTGAAAAAAGTGACAGTGAAAACATTCAGCTTTTTTTCCATTGTCATTTTTCCGTGTTTGTTTATATCTGCTGAGATGTGTTGCCTCTGTCTTTCCTTCTGTTTCTGTCTCTTTCATTTGCTTGTATCTCTTACAGGGAAGGAACTATCTAAGTGCTGTCAGTCACTGTTCTCAAGTAACTCGTGTTTTCCTCTGCTGTACTTATCTAAATGGTGGCTAGAAAATGTGGCTGGAAAACGATAACCCTCCCCGTCTCTGGAACTACATTAGTGCCCCTGCCCCTCAAGGATCGGACCGTGCCAAAACCTCCTCCCTTGGGTTTTGGTTTCCACGTTTTGCGGATAAATAAGGAGGAAAAACAGTTGGATTTTTGTCCCCGTACCAGCTGCCTCTGAGAGGAAGCAGTTGTGCTGAGAATAAGTGGAGCAGCGACAGATTTACTTAAATCACTGAGTATAATAATTTGACAACAGCATACTTCTTCACACACCACGCACGCATTTGCAAACTGGAATTCCCAGAATCAGAGTGGCACAAAATTGGAGTGTTTGTATTTCTGAGTGCAAGCTGATTTTTTTTTTTTTTTTTTTTTTTTTTTTTTTAAACAATAAACCACAAGAGGGTATTTTTTACAGCGATTTTACAACAGCCAAGAGCTGTTCGTAGGCTCTGCGGTGACAAACCCTCTCAGTTATGCTAAAATCACTTTAGTACAGCCTCAAGTGGATTATTGCTTTTTATGCAACAAAGGTTACACATTATAATGCATAAAAGATTTGTTCTCAATTCATCATTTTATGCTTTTAATCAATAAAAAAATGAATTAAATTCTTCCACTACTACCGACCACTTTCCTTACCATCCATCATGTGAAAAAACACAACCACTCAGGCAGACTTGAAAAATCATCCTCTCTTCTTGTTGTTAAAAGTGATAAAAATGTTTCTTCCTTTTAAGCTAAAACAAACAAACTGGCTATCAGATTTCAGTCGTGGCGATTACCGCTCAAGCCTGGGCTCGATGACCAAACTCTGGTTGAATTTTCACTCAAATTGAAGGACCAAGGTCTCCATACTACAAGCATTTCACTTTCTGAGCCTCAGATTGGCCCAATAAACTCAGATTTGCCCTGAAGGTTCAAATGGTCCTGTCATTTTTCCAGTTGGCACCCATTAAGTATAACAAAGCCTTTACCCTCCCTCCCCTCTGTATTTTCCTCCATCTGTCCCTTTTCCTCTATAGCCTTCTCAATAACTGCTCCCTGTCCTTCTGTTTCCATTTCCTCATATCTTTTCTTTACTATTTTTTTTGTCCCATTTCTTTCTTAGCGTTAGTTTTTGTCTTGATTTCGTTCATTTCAAGGCTATTCGTACAGTAATTGAGATGTGACTTCTATCCTCGGAGGAGCTCACCAAAATACAACTCGTTCCACTGCTGCTGCTGCCTAAAATAAACCCATGGGAGGAGGATAAGAGACAGACTCCGCTCGGGGTATATTCATGTGTGTGTGTGTGTGTGTGTGTGTGCACATGTGTGACAGCAGAGAGCAGCTGGACAAAGGGATGTAAAGAAATAAATGGAGGACATCTTCTAGACTCCCCATGGAGAGAGTAAAGCATGGGTGGATTCAGAGAGGAAGGAGGAGGAATAAGAGGCAGGAATTGAAGGATATATGGATTTGTTGTGTGCATCCTCCATCTTGCATCTTAAAATGCAAACAGACAGGGGCCTGAAATAAAAAAAAAAACAGGAGGGCGGAATGATCAAAATGGTTCAGGAGTTGTGAGACAGTGACTGATGAAAATGGAGGCAGGTACAGAAGACTGAAAGATGGGATGATGTCAGAAATAACAGATGAGACAAGAGTAAAGACAAACATCAGTGGGAATCAGGAAGATATAGACCAGGTGAGAGAAGGAGAAACAACAGGCAAAATCTGCTGAATTCTTTTTTAAGTAAAATCGCCTAAGCTCTTTATTAGCAAAATAAATGTTACACTTTACAATTAAAAACTTCAATTCAGACTTCGTGTGATTATGTGATTGTGTGATTATGTGATTGTGTGATTGTGTGATTGTGACAGCATATTCACTTTAAAGGTTTTGAGCTGTGATTCCTAACCAAAGATTCTCGTATACCCCAGGGGTATTTCTGCAGTTGCCAGGGGATACGTGGAAAGATTGTGGAGCAGGTCAATTAATCTGAAAACTAGAATTACCACCTCGCGGCTGTATGCCTCCGCCAACCAGTGAAGTTACAGTTTAAATCCATGTCTGGCCAAAATGTCATCACTTTATCATTTTGTCCTGTTAAATATTTGTGTGAAATTGTCATAACCTTTGACCACCAAAGTCTAATTGGGTCATCCTTGAGTCCAGGTGGACATCTGTGCCACATTTGATGAAATTCCCTCAAGGCATTCCTGAAATATCACGTTCACGAGAATGGTCAGGACGAATGGACGTACGGATGTACAGATGGTCAGACCACCCGAAAACAAAATGTTTAGATAGATATTGAGTCAACTAAAAAACCTGAGCAATGTACCTGAACAAAGTAATAATGGATACATGGTTGAAAAGTCAAGCTTCTGCCACTCTGTCATCGTACTCTACTCAAATTTAACCAAAGTAACACTGGCTGTTCATTTGTATGAAAACTAAATTGCTATATCCACGTTTATAACATTAGATTCAATTGAAATGAACACAATTAGAACATGATGGGTGGTTTTGGTGAAGGGCTTCTGTGGAGCTGCATCAGACAAAGAGGCTGAATAACTGGTGGAGAGGACTTTACTCTTCATGTTGTGCGTAACAACACCTCAGAGCTCTTAGCTTGGCTTATTTACTTAATTAAACTTCTTCAAGTCTGAAATTTAGCTGCTCACTGTCATCATGGGACATGTGGTCAATTAAACATGTTGGAATCCGCAATAATTGAACACTTTATTTTGTTTCCTGATCCCTAAATGAAAAATTATCGTTGTGTGTAGTTAAATTATTTTTGGCACGTTAAAGCCTAACATTTTTACGTTCAAGTTGACCTACATCTGATGTCACTTCATTTATACAAACACTTTTCTGCAGACTATTGGAGCACTATTCTGTCTGCTGTGTTGTTAAATAAAATATTCTCGGTCCCTAGATGTTTTCTTCAAGTTTTAATAGCTATGAGAAAAGTGTATTATTTTTAGACTTGGCATTAAGAACTCCAGCGGTAGTCCCGAACAGTGTGAGTCACTTGCCGTTTCACATGCTGAAATAGAAGTTTGTACTGGCTGCACAATATTACAGTGGGCATGTTAGCGTTGACATCTAAAAGTCCCTGCTAAACCTGCATGATACAATTGGCCTCGGGGACCAGCTTGATATTATTTCCCCGACAGCCCCACCCAGCTTTTTAAACCACTCTGAATCCACTTGTGCAGTCTATGACAGCACAGGATAAATAATGCAGTGCCTCTTATGGTGCTCATGCTCTTGTTGCTTCTTACAACACTTAAGTTCTACAGGAGTGCTTAAAACACCCTGAAATGCTTTTACACTCTCTTTTACAAAACAAATGAAAAAAAAAAAAAAAATGACAAGTGGCAAGGGAGGAAGAAAGAAAGACAAGGTCAGAGTAAGACAAAGGAGGATGGCGAATGAGAAAGACCCCCAAAGATGTCTGTGTTTATAATACTCCTCTAAAGGCTTGTGGGTCAGAAAAGATTTGAGAAGAGACTTCGTTCAGATCCGAGGAGGCCTGTATGTCAATGTAGAAGCAGCTACCATAATATTTGGCTTTTGGGAAATCAATGCTGATCCTAACCTGGCTCTTTCAACTACAAAAGTCTGAAGAGCTGCTTTGATGTATCCTACGACGAAGCCGGTAAAATGTTGGATCAGAGTGCCCAATTTCACTGCTCAAAAACCAAGAATCGCAGGATATCAGTCATGGTTTCAGACTGCAAACGTTCTCTTAACCACCTACATTTACAGTACAAACTGGCACAAAGTGCCTAAATCTTTTCCCCTTGTTTATTCATCAAGTCAAGTCCCTCACGTCTAAATGGCAAATTAAACATTCCTCTAAAATACAGCCAAGCCTTTGTGCAGGTCGGCTATTAGGAATAATCTGGGATCCCAGCATGAGATCCAGAAATGTTCTTTGTAGCAGCATAAACTTAATGCGATGACCTTCTCCTCGGGGTTTGCAGCTCCTAGAGAGCTGATCTGTGTGATCTGTAATAAATATCCGCAGTAGCTGCCACTGCATGCCAGCAGCGTCTTTTGAACTCTCAGGATAAAGAAACACCTACAGTTTGTTTTGACATAGACACAGTTTTGATATTAGAGATATTCAGTATTCCCTTTAAGACAGTGTTGCTTTAAAGGGATAGTTTGGGTGTTTTGAAGTAGGGTTGTATGAGGTACTTATCTATAGTCAGTGTATTACCTAGAGTTGATGGTGGTCGGCACGCCCTGAGTTTGGAGAAAGAGACAGGAGTACGTGCACGGGAGCAAAGCAATGTACTGCTGTGGATGCGGGCAGCAGCTAAATGTATTTCATCCACCTGAAAGAAAGGTTCACCTAAAAAAAAAAAAATCAATATCAGTTTAAGTTTCAGTTTTCATTTCAGCCAATAGATCCCCCTAAATGCTACTTACTGTTCCTTTAATAAAAATAACTACAAATTACAGTAGGAACACAGATCAGAGAAGAATTATGAGATTAATCTAGGAAGAAAAAGTGCCAAAGAAGTCCAACGTGTTGATCGCACATCTATCTGCAAGAAAGTGGTCAGTACGCTCCTTCAGCTGGAAGAAACAAGGCTCGGTCAAAACCGAGTATATGGCTGGACCGTGTACGGTCAGCCTGTGAATTTGTGGCTAAATTGTTACACAAATAGTCGGTGGTCTTGTCTATAATGTTTAATCCAGCAGTAAATGTCCACCAGGTCCGGCGAAGACACTAGGAGTCGCACTGCTCCACTCAACTGGCCTTTCAAGAGGTGACGTACCCTATTGTTAGATGCACCTGATCGGTCCCTGGTTTTCTGCTTGTCATTTCCAACAGGAAACAACATGATGGCCTGCTCGTAAACTTTCTGTTATTCTGTCTAAACAATCCACCAAAATCTACTTCTGAAAACATTTTAAGTGAGAAATAGGCGATGCCACTGCTGAATCCTGTTTCATTTTAGAACTAGATCACCTAGTTTGACAGCTTGGTCCAAGTTTCGTGAGCTTGACGCGTCGCGCTGGACGGGCTCATTTGCATAACGGACTGTTCCTGCCTTTTCATTTTGAAAGAGCAATGCCCAATGAGGAAACTCCAACACTCGGCCGACCAATAGTGTAACTTCATCACTCACTCAGTCAGTTAGTCTCTCTCTCAGCGACAGACTCAGGCCCTCTGCGGTCCAGCCAAAAAAGGGACTTGGGCACAAACAGAGCTGAAACTACCTCAGCAGAAACTCATCTCGAGTCACCAACACGATGGGGTTCCAGGCTCAACATGATTGAGAGAGTATTGGTTCCGGAAAAGGCCATTTCTCAGGTCCTGAAGGCAGACAAGATGAGGCATTTGGTGCCATCATGGCAAGAAATTGACATGATGGAGTGTGTGAAGAAGGCCACGAGTCCACCCAGAGGGACTTCACAGATGCACTCTCAGGTCAGGAATTTGTGAGTGTGCTTCACCTGCTGAAAGTCAACACATTGAACCTGAATGACGACAACACTGACGACAATGACTTCCGATTACCTCACTGCCAAATCTCAGGATCCCACCACTGATGACCAGCTGGATATGGCTTCGCTTGTTGAAGGTTTAAAACCCAGCACATTGACAGCGACAAAACAGAGGGGACACAACCAGAGCTGTGTCTGAGCTGGAGTCCCTGCTGACCGTACAAAACACAGCATCCAGCAGCATCCAGCAGCCTTCTACCTCCACATCACAGAGCCCTGAGGCACAACAAACACCAACAAAGAAAGCCCAGAAAACACTGGCCAGCTTTTTGAAAACCTCCGTTGCTCTTAACTCTAGCAACACATCTGCTTCCCCATCTCTCAAAGAGGCAATAGATGGGGAATTGAAGGCCTAACTTAGTGTCCACACAAAATGCAGACAGTCAAAGTATTTGTGCATTCAAGTGCTCCCTCAGAAAGAGTGCAACACTCAAGCCAGATAAGGTCGATAAACGGTTCCTGGCTAAAAATCTGTGACTGATCCGTCATACTTTGTTTTCTTCTGGAGGTATAAGTTGTAGGAAGATGGGAAAGATACTGTATGCTCTCAATATGCTGGGTTTCCAATTGTCAGGATTCAGACATATGATAGCACCTTTGGTTGATTGTTTTGGTTCTGAAGCACATTGCTCTTTAAAAAACAATATTTAAAAGATTACAAGAGTTACATTTGCATTTAACCTTTTTTTTTTGAATACGCTATTCATAGTGTTGTTATATCTTTAGAAACCAATGTTCATTTTGGGAGTTATGCTGAAATCTGATTGTACTTGGAGTCTTTTTTAAATGAGCTATTTATATTGTTTGAAACTGTCTTTTCCTCATTGATGACTTGTTGTTCTGTTTATTTTTACTCCTTTCATGCTTATTAGAATGTTACATACTGCTACCTCCAAAAAACAGCAAGCGAATAGACTGGCTTTGCGGAGGATCTGTGTCTAATAAGCTACCTGTTACAATTCCTACCATTTATTTAATGTTATGTAGCAAGAGTGCATTTTACTTGAGTGTTGTTGTTTACTCTTTGAAACCAATGTTCATTTTGGGAGTTATGCAAAATACAATCTAAATGTATTCATTCAAATCCAATTTATGCAAAAGTATCAGATTGTACTTGAATACAAGTCTAAACATTTTCATACGTTTTCACACTAGATTAAATCTGTTCAAAAAGGTACTTTGGCCTAAGTGGTACGTTATTCTTTTTTTCTTTTAAGTTTTGTTACCTTGTAGGGCTATATCTTTTTCAAATAAGGACATTTGTTTGTGTGTATTGATCAGTAACTTGCAAACTAGTCTTTAAAACCAATACTTTGTCTCAAATTGATCCGTGTGCATTATATAAAATAATCATATAAGACTATCTGATCCTGGCACTTACAATTAATCTGTACATGAATGTTCTGAAAATATTTTAAATCATGTGGTATAGGATAAATTAGGCATCAGGTTTTCCATGAAATTATATACACTACTGCTTAAGAAAGGCTTGGTGCTGTGAGCCAGGTAAATCGACTTTTTAAACATGATGCATTGGTTGGTCCTCATGTGAAAATCTCTGCCACTTGAAATGAAAGAAGCCCTCGCTGAAGAGTCTTGTAAATATAGCCTTTAAAGACTTCGCAAAGGACTGTAATTATTGCAAAATCTAGAAATATTGGTGTTAAGTGCATGGTGCAAAAGCCTGCTGCTACGGATGTGTATCTATGTCACCATGCAGAGATAAGCACATGTTGTAACTGGAAATATTCCAAATTATTTGTGTCTGATTAATCTCTACGTACGTATGTGTAAATCCCCACAATAACAGAGAAAAGAAAAACAGTCGTAAAAAAAAAACTGTCTAATCCTTGAAGCTTGCCAGGTTTCTTTCATGGGTTGTCAGGTTGTGATAATTTTTGATAAATGTACTTGGAACACGTTGGCTTTAATTTGGAGGGTCTTAAAACATTTCAACCCACGCCACGACCCATGTGAACCTTTTTTGCACTCATCCAGAGACTCGAGCTAAAAAGCTAGGGTAAATATAATAAGCGAGCACTTTGGTATTCTCGTCACGTGTAAAAGCACCACAGGTAGGAGGCCCTGGGCTGAAACATATTCGAGAATCATTTATAGGGAGGCTGCTTGAAGCAGGTACAAGCTGGCACCCATTGGTTGAATGGTTCCCAACAGGTTACAACAAATGCTAACAACTGATGACAAATAGCATGTGGCACATTTGTCTGTGTGCTGTAACTAATGTAGTTTATGTTAATCCAAGTTGTTCCTCCAACTGTAACCTTCACGTCAAAAAATCTAATGTAGCTATGAAGCACTACTACTAACAACAGGCCGAGACCCACATTGGTTGTCTACTCGCCTCCTGTAGGGTAACAAAACGTGCATATTGCAGTCACACTTTCAACAATTTCACGCACTGTCACGGTGAAACAACATGGATACTCTCCAGACAACAAATCAGAGAGAGGCTAGTCTTTGATAAGATGTAGTTCACCTGCCTGGAAATGAGGAAAAACTGCCAATGCAGCATCACTTGCAAATGCCTTTGGAGCTTTTCACTTTCTCTAGTTCTCAAACACAGACCCAGTGATGATTTGATGACAAGATCCCCTGCCTCTGCTTTCCAAATGACAATTTCTTCTTTTATCTTGTTTTGACAACCAACGACAGTGTCAGAAGCTGATGGTGTTTTCTGTGTTACTATTTTAAATATGCAGACTTATCTGTACTTACTCTGATATTACGAAGGCAAGAAGCAAGAACATAAACATGAATGTGGGACATGAGCTATCCATATGCTATGATGTAAATGAGATTGACCCTTTGAACTCTGCAATAGAAATGATCCGCCATTGCCTACTTTGGTATTTATTTCTTACAGTGATGTCATTTCTTAGAGTATCTTCAAATGCTTCATATCCCTTAAATCTGTAAAAAGATACAAGTTATGTAAGTCAATAAACCATAATAATGAAAAAAGTATTGAAAATTGTGTCATAAATAAAAAAAATACAAAATCTGACGTTTTTCTCAAAAAATGCCACTAAATAAACAAACAAAACATGTTGATCCAAAAGATTTCTAAATGTAAAAACATGAATAAAATATTTCTCAACACTCCGTAAGTTATTTGAACGATGCGCATATTTTAAATTTTGATATATGCAAATTTTTATGAGCATATCAAGTGCAAAGGCGCTTTGATAGTTTTGTTACGTTCTACATATAATGTAACATAATGACATCATCACGAGCGTCCAACGTGATGACGCGAAAGACAGAAGCCTTAGCTATTTGCTGCAAAAGAATGAATGCTCTAGCGATTTGTTTTTTTTTATTTTGAATCGATTTAAACAGGATCATGAAATGAGCTCCTGCGGCCATTATGGGCCAATACTCTGGCACCACCATGTGTTGTCATCAGGTTTTGTACCGCACATAACGTAACGTAATAACGTCATCACGAGCGTACAACGCAATGACGCGAAAGACAGAAGCCTTAGCTATCTGCTGCAAAAAAAAACAATTAATGCTCTAGCTATTATGGTTGTTATTTTACATCGATTTAAACAGGATCATGTAACCAACTATCCATTTTTAAAGGGTTAATACAAACACAGTTAGTAACTAGACTTGGAGAAACATGCATTGGCTGTGTATAACCTACTGTTAGCATTATATTTTCAAAAGCACATATCCATGAAAAAGCACAGTGTGTATGTATCTCTGATAGCAGCCCAATGGAAGCAAACATCATCAGCAGCATCCCAAATAATTCAATCTAAAGTGTGTCTAAACTGAACCTGAAATAAATAAAATAAGTTAGTTTCTACGCTATATTCAGACAAATTCAAACAGTCAAAACTTTACACCTAAAATATGCCAGTCTTGTATCCACATATGGTACAGTAAGGAGTAAGGAAGACTATACCAGCTACAATAGCAGCAGGCTGTACTGTAAACAGGTTACCGCAGGTCATGTGAGCATGTTGTCCAGTTTCCTGCCTTAACCTGATCTCACCTCTTAACCTAGTTGCTTGTGTGCATGTAAATGTAGTCAATGCGCCTGCAGCTCTCAGCACTCCTCTCATATCTGACAGGTTTAAAAACAGAAATAGACTGTAAATTTCACCTTCATATAGCATTTTATATTTTCAATATAATAATATAACTTTGATTACTGGAGCTTTTAATGCACTCTTAAACGGTAATGTTATAATTTGCCTGGGTTACAATGAGATTCTCTTTTTCTTCATTTGGGTTCTGGGCTGGGAGAGTTAACAATTCCCACCATATGAAGCTTTATGCATATTAATTACAGTATTTAAAGTTTAGGTATCAGTAGCTGAGATGCTACACTCCGCTAGGTCTACAGCATATAGTGCAGGAAAAGACCACCACTGAGTATTTAATAATACATGGAATAGTGTTAAAGAGATTATGAGTAATGTAGTGCAGTCTTCTGGCAGCACTATTAACTACAGGCCGGGAGGCTGCATTACTGTGGGGACAGCCTGAAGAGGATTATATAATAGCACCAAAGGAGATGTGACTTATGCAGACAAGCCACTGGCTGGGATATAAACCCTACGGACCTGTGTCCACCAATCGCCTTTATGTATTTTTTAGTAAGAAGTGCCCAACAGAAAGTTTTTAGCTTTCAGCACCTGGCACTTGAAGTGCTAAAACACATGCAGACTTCTCTGCACTGTCGACAGCTCCTGTAATAGAAGGCGAGTGACGATGTAAGAAGACGTCCTCGGAGGAAAGTGTTCTTTAGCCTAAGGAGGAGGATGACACATAGACCTGTAGGAGATCTTTCATCCGGGCCCAACAGGGATTTGGAGATTATGAGTAACGTACAACAGTAATAACAGCATACTGCTGGCTGTGTTTTATTCACCGTCGGCCTGAAGGTCTAATTTTCTCTCTATGGCCTAAAGATGGATTTATCTGCAGCTTCAGGAATGGATTCACTCACAAATAGCCTAATTGATAAATAAAGGCTTCCAGCAGCAGATAAAAGAAATGATTCAGAAAAATAAAATGGGTGCTTTGTTTTTTGGTTAGGGATCTCTAATTAGCATGTCTTTCATTTCATAAACATCCATTGTTTTCTCTCACTTTGAGTGGTTATTAGAATCATAATATTAGAGTAAAAAATCTCCACCCTTGCATACTCTTACACTGTCATCATCCGTCTGTGATATTCACTGTAATTCAGGAGTTTTATCACAAGGTGTTGTAGAAAATAATGTACTACCATTTGCTCTCTCTACCTGTGTTCTTGCCCTCTACCTCAGTGAACAAGAGATTTCCTGTCAGGAAAAAAAATGAGAGCTTTGCGATTTACTCAAAACATAGCATGTTTCAGGGTGTATTACATTATGATCTACCGAGGCTACGGTCTATAAATTATCCCTGTATGATGGTTTGTGCATTGCTGTGGGGTATTGCTCTTGATTTGTAAAGGAGCTGACACCAAAACCTAGCATCCAGCAGTGATGCTTTATTAGCTTAAACACGTCTCTGTTATCAATTCTGTTATCAGTCCGCTGTAGCTGCTGGAATAACAAAAGCTGCATTACAAAACATTGGGGGCTTGAAACTGCAAGATACATCAACAATAACCTTTACAATGACACACAATAAGACAGGAGGAGATTGCTATTGGGGTAGTGTGCCACTTGGGGGCAGTGAAAAAAGAAGTTGTGAACATATTGACACATCACCTTTAAAGTTGAAACAGTTGTTTTCTACCCACCCAGCAGTTACAGAGAAACATTATCATTTGTTTATTTGGATTTTTTAGCAACACAGTAATTTAAAGAGGACCTATTATGCTCATTTTCAGGTGCATACTTGTATTTTGAATATTAAAGCATGTAAAACGGTTTATTTTTCTTATACCGGCTGTGCTGCAGCACCTCTTTTCACCGTCTGTCTGAATTGCTCTGAGCTGATTATCATGAAGTGGGCATGTCTGTAAAGGGGAGACTCATGGGTACCCATAGAACCCGTTTTCATTCACATATCTTGAGGTTAGAGGTGAAGGGACCCCTTCACCTGTGACCTGTTCACCTGAAAATGGTCATGCCAGTTTTTCTTCACCAAATTTTAGTGTACGTTTGGAGCGTTATTCAGCCTCATTCACGACAAGCTAGTATGACATGGTTGGTACCAATGGATTCCTTAGGCTTTTCTAGTTTCATATGATGCCAGTATCTTCACTAGCTTTAAAACTGAGCCTGCTACCACCTAAAAAGCGCAACTTGTGTAAATGCGTTAAAGAAATTAGTGGCGTTAAAAATACTTTGCGTTAACTTTGACAGCCCTAAAAATTATATAACACACTAAAGGAAATGGGGAAAAAGCACAAAAACATAATAGGTCCTCTTTAAACTGTTTTTAGTATAAAATATGAATTAGTAAAGTTTTAAATAAGTAGTATGCACACAGATAGGCAAGTAACTACTTTCACACACACACCAAAGAGCCACACCGTATCGGAATAACGTGGATCAATGTACGACACAGTAGCAGTGGACCAGCTGGTATTAAATCCCCCAGTCACACTGCAGAACACTGACCAGTAAGCCCATTCATCACCCAATTATGGGCGAGCATGCCACCCAGTGGCTCATGACTCAAGTTCTGTCAGGAGGAAGGAGAGCACTTAGCAAAACATGCATGCAGACACCCGTACAGATGTGCATGCCTGCAAAATGTGCTTGCAAGTACAGAATGTACACATTCATAACACACATACACACACACACTGACACAAATGATGCTTGTGTGTAAAAGTATAAAAGTAATTTATCCTTTATTTGCATCCCGCCTTTCCTTCTGTCATGTGCTTCTCATTTCAACTGCTGCTGTATCCCTGTCAGCACTATCCATCCACACACACAGCCTCACACACACACATACACAGAAAACTGTTGCAGAATGAGCCCCCTCTCTCACCGAGTGACAGATAATAGATCAACCAGCTCTATGTCCCCCACACACACACACACACACTCTCTTAACGCAGAGCATACACACATAAGTTAGCTTCCTCCCTGGCGGTGTAGCAGATAATAGAGAAGCAGGACCGGAGCCCCTTGCTTTCTACCTGCAGCACCGGGCCATTAAGTTACTGCAGACACAGTTTGAAACGAGACAGCGTGGAAGACAAGGTGAGACATAAGGAGAGAGTAAAGGAGGCGAAGGACAGCATGTGAGATGGAAAGTGGAGTGAGTGCAAGATGATGAGTAAGGGGGAGTGACAGAGTGGAAGAGAGGCAACACGAAACAGAGTGAAAGACAGACCGACGGAGTTTGGTGGGTGGGATGTGATGACGAGATGAAACATTTCACCCATCATTAGTGAAGTCGTGCCAGTCTCTGAAGCTCCCCTAGGCCTTGATATGGAGGGTCGAGCTCGGGTCGCATCTTTCAACTCCACCTGGCTGCTGTTTCAATCAGTCAGCACAGAGTTTCACTTTCTCTGGCACCGCTGCTAGGGAACTTACAGAATCCTCCGAGCCATTTGCGACTGTGTAACCTTCAGTTCATGTTGCCTGGAAACATTTCGCACTTTCAAACACCATTTTGGAAAAAACAATTGCTGCCTGAGATGCACCAGTTAATATTTGAAAAACACAAGTGTTGGCCAGTGATGGTCTAAAACCAATCTCATCTGTGCTTCCAGATTCCTCTAGTCCACTTTTATAGCGCTTCTCTAGCTTCTGTAATGCTTCCTGTGATTGGAAAGTTGCCGGTTTGTTCCCGGCAAGACCAGTGAGATAAATCGGGGGGGGGGGGTGCCCTTGAACAAGGCTCTTAACCCCTGGTTGCTCCAGTGGGGCTGCTCAGTGATAAACAGATCAGCCTCTGGTTGTACTGGGCAGCTTCCATGTGTGAAAGTATTACTGTACAAGAGCATTCATGCACAGCAAAACTACACTGGTTAAATAAAGTCTGTAATATGACTCAGAATGTAGTTTACAATTGACTTTACTTGACAAAGCAATGACTTTGTCCCATCTGTGCTGTAATGTAGTGTAGTAGTGATAGTGATAGATGAACCTCTGACTATGATAAATACATACAAGATAACCTTTATAACCAGCCATGATGGTTTATGATGGAGTCATAGAATTCATGCACATATTACTATACGAATTGTGTAATGTTTTAAAATCTACTGGATAGGATTGGGTACCGAACTCTGTACTTTTAAGGGTACAGACTGAATTACTACTAGGACCGATTCATGTTAAATAAAATCTGTGCCAAATTTTGGAACTTGACAGCACATCTGGGTGAGAGAGTAACATCGAGTATAGAGAGAAAGAGAAAGAGAAAGAGTGAGTTGTAGTGTTCAAGTCATAGTGAGCTCACTGCTGAAAGTAACTACTGTTACCATTGTTTAGGTCTGCATTCATGATAATTCAATATGACAACTTTATCGATGGAATCATATTGCGATGCAATCATAAATCAATATATAGTGATACACAATTACGTCAACTAAATTGAAAATATTAAAAAATACATACCAACTCAAATTTCTCCGAAAATATGTTTTTCATGTCACTTTTCATTTGTCACATGTTTAATTCACACAGGAGTATACCAAAATGGGCTTTACCATGGTTATTTCATATAGACTTTATTTATTGAATTACCAGAAAACATGCTATGTCGTGATATTCATTGTTATTGAGATATGAAATGACCTATATCAGGATAAAGGATTTTGTCAATATTTCTCCATCCTACCTTTATTTATATCATGGTTCCAGTTGTCTTAAACTCAATGAATTGAAAAAGTGTGGTTTTGAGTGCAGGATACTGAAGAGCGTTCATTTAGTTTAATTCTAGTTTTAGTTTGTACTGGAAATAGGAAGTAAGTTCCAACTAACTTTAAAGCAAGGTTATATGTAACTTTTGAAAGAAGAAATAACACAATCTTCCTCTTGCAAATAAGAGGTTGAATTCATAAGCAATAAATCACACTGCTGCTATGTTTAATACACTCAGGGGTTCTGCTGCTCTACCTTTACTTGGTCTGGTATGATTCTTAGTAAAAAAAAAAAATACAATTACAATAGTGAATCAGGTCCCAAGTCGAAGAAAAAAACAAATAAAAATTAAGATTTAATTTGGCCTTATTTCCCAGCCCAGCTCTGTTTGCTGATGTCTTGATCCTTACATGTGCTACTTTTCCACTTCATTTTAGCATTTATTAAGATCCCGTAATTATCCTGCAACTGTGACCACAGCGGGCGCTATCAGAAAAAGTTATAGTCTGGCTTTAGCTGCGAATAAATTACTTCCCCTTATCCTCTACCTTCTAAAAAAAACAAGCATACACACACACACACACATACATGCACAGAATACGACTCGCAATCACACACATTCATATGCATAGTGCCTACACATATGCACACTCGACAAGAAAGAATGAGAATCAAGACTAGGGTGTAATTGCGACCTAAATCCCGTGATTAGAGGGAGTGAAGCGGAGAGAAGCTGATCAGCTGATTTGGTTGATTAGCTTGACGCTGACGACTTTAATTCACTGCTCAGAGTCAGGCAGAGGACATGGCGGCATAAAGGAGTGTACAACTGTCTCCTGTTATCTGCAGAATAGCCTCTCCCTCACTTAGCCAGCAGTACCTTAGCTAAGCTTCAAAAAGGATGTGTTTTTGTACTGTGTGTGTGTGTTTTTGCTACGTCACGACTCTGCCTTCTTCTAGAAATAACATAATCAACTAATTGAAAGTGCTATGTTCACCTTTTTAGTGTAAAATCACATAAGCACATCTGGCACTTCCTCCCACGTGCTGAATATTCTCAGTAAGAATCACAAAACCAAAGCACGCCATGTATTTCACAGCTTCCTAAACAAGATAACAACTAATCCTTGGCTGACAATTTGATGGAGACTTGCCAGAAGCGAGGTTTCCCTATATGTGGTGTGGCAGACAAGAGCGGATGTAGTAAGTGCTGAATGTGTGAGCTCTGCCTGACTGCCGTTGCCTGGAGGTGAAGGGCAGTCTTGTTCATGGAGAGGGTCCTAATTTAAGAGCAGCACAGATCAAGCAGAGTGACTGTTCCCCAGCAAAGTGGCAGTTCCATTGGGAACTAGTGATTTTCACTCCTGCGCCAGTTCCATAATTTCATGGCTTGCCTTGACATCAATTGCACCGAAAAGGGTGGAGGAGTCCACTAGAGGGGAGCGACAATACAAGTCATGGACATGCCAACTCAAAGCACCATCTCAGCAAAAACATTCTGGCATTGCAGGTGTAACCTGTACAACTTTAGCAGGAATTGGTGAACGTACAGTCCTCTACATGTACTGTATATTACATTTACATTTCGTCCCTTGATATCTATCAATCAGCTGTACAGTATGGATGCCTAAAAACATAGAAAAATGGTTGGCTTGTTTACAATCTGTCTTATCACAGCCACCCCCATTGGATGTTGCCGCGATATCAAAGTGTTTCCAGGTCTCTGCAACTACTTTGGTGAGTACAACAATATCATTGACAACAGTAGGGCTGGGCAATATATCAATAGTATATCGATATTGTACTGTATTACGGTAAAGTGATGTAATTTTCTGAACTTACCAGACTGTTCTAGCTGTTCTGTTATTTGCTTTTACCCACTTAGTCATTATATCCACATTACTGAGGATTATTTATCAAAAATCTCGCTGTGTAAATATTTTGTAAAAGCACCAATAGTCAATCCTCTAATATTGTTCAATATCGATATTGCGGTATTTGGTAAAAAAATATCGTGACATTTGATTTTTCTTCATACCTCTCAGCCCTAGACAAAAGGAATGATGCCCAAAATTATGAAAATAAGACCCAAGTTGTAATAAATTGAAATGATCCTTTGAGGTAACAGACCGGCAGTTCCAGTCTATTGTGCTATTTACAGGCAACCTGTGTCATTACAGCAGTAATAGCTGCTGCAATTATGGCATTAGCACCAACAAACAATAACGTGATACAACTGTAGTTTTTTACTTCACTTTCGTTTTTGTAGCATTTGATTTTGTGTGTGTTGTTGAGGTCTTAGATCTTAATCCTGCAAAATGTGCAGAGTTTTCTTAACCCAAATGCAGATGGAAACCCAATGTGACTTCAAATGTAAAGAAACTCTATAGATGTGTTTATTGAAATCCAGTTTAATCAGCATGTAATTAAACAATTTTGTCAAAATGAGTCAAGTTGCACCAGCCACTTCTTCTATAATACATGATAAGGTAGAGCAGTTTTATGCTACTGCTTGGAATATAAGTGTGAATGTGCACTGACTCTATAAACACGAGCACCGCTGCTCTAGAGTAAATACATGATAAAAGAGACTGAGAATTAGTAAATGTTGTGGTTTAGGGGAGAGTCTGTGACTTAAGGGATTTCCTGCAGTGGGGCCTGAATAAAAGAGGTACAGTTTCAGTTAGAAACACCGCTGAGGAAGACAGAATGATTTATGGATTGTAAATGTTGACACTCACACTAAAGTCCATCTAGGCTATTCAAAGAGATTGATGATAAAGAAAACTAATATTAGTCCTGCTATGTGATATGCAGCTTGTCTATCAGAAAACAAGAATATGGAAACATATAGTAATGCAACATTTAGGTTGCATGCAATATTGTGCATTAAACAAACGTAGAAGTGTTACAGATGATGTTCTTTTTTCCATTACACGAAATGGCAATGTGTAGGCTTGGTAGGGACATTAACTGATCAGTAATTCAGTGTCTGTGCTGAGATTAAAATACTAGATGACATCTATTATGTCATTATGTCATCTGGCACACTTGCCATACCATTTTAAACTGCTCACTGATGAAGAGCACAGAGCAGGAGTATGGTCAAGTGACAATACTTAAAGACATTTTGTAATCAAGCCAAAACCATTATTACAAAATGTTGTGCATATAGCTGTTGTTTTTTGCCACCTCAACAAACCTGGAATTGTCTGGTCACTAAAATAAGGTCAAGAATAAGGATTACGGGTTACGATAGCCGGGTCCATTTTGGATTTGGACTCTAGTCAAGAATCTTTAGATGAACATAATTTCCCTTACTCCCTATTTTGTGTAAATGAAAGTACTTCCTGCTGTTCGTAGTTGGGTTTTCAGTGAGCAGCAAGGCGGGATGTGAACAGTTTTGAGATTGAAATAAAGTTGTGATGCACTGATTTATCGGCCGAACATCTCTATCAACCAATATTCACCTTGTTGACTGCCACTGGCCTTTTGGCAAATAATATGACATTTGCCGATGGCAGTGCCCAATGTTATTATGTTGTGTTGCATCAATTTTGCGCCGGCTAGATGTTGTGTTGGTTATTTGCGGTCAGTCCTGAGTAACAGTAACCAGCTGCTGATTCAGAGTAGAAGCCACTCACTGGACTCTGGCATGATGGCGGGTGCCGTACGCCATGCACATGTGTGGTTTGTTTGCAAATGAAAGTGACAGAAAAAGTCGTCCGCGTGGGAGTATTACTCTGTCTCGGAGAAAGATCAGTGACAACAACGTTATGCTCAACGAAAAGTTGAAATATATTTTGTTGGGCTATGTAAATACTGAAACATTCTTCTCATTCAGTAGGTTGGTTTATAGCAGCTAAAAAGGCCTTGGAAGCAGTTCTTTTTGTAAAAACTAAATATTTGTTTCATGTGAAAGACGGTTAAATTAAAGGTTGTTTCATAAATTTGTATTATTGAATTTGTGGTAATTCAAAGACAGTGTAATGAAATGCTGAATGACTTTAAAACGGCTCAGTTATTTTTTGTTATAATGAAGATGTCTTTGTTTCCCCTGGCACAAAAGGGAAATAGATAACAGCAAAATCAAAACAAAAACAAAAACATCAGTATCAGTATTGGCTATCGGCCAAATTGCTATTTTAAACATCGGTATCGGCCCAGAATTTGCAATCGGTGCATCCTATAATAAAGGTGGGTAAACACACACGCATTTGTAATTTAATGGTCTCAGATTGTAAGTGTGTCTCCGTTTTGTATGCAGCTGACTCTGGAACAGAACGGGATTTTCATTCAAGGACAAACAGACATTTAATATTAAGTGCATTCAGGGAAGGCTTTTCAGCAGACACTGAGCTGTACAGATCCTTTTGCAATTCAATTTAATTAATTCTGAGGGACTTTATCAGCAATTATTTCAACAAGTGTTGCAACATTGCTTTCAGGAGCCACCATTGCGACATTGGTAAACAGCAGCCCTGCTTGTGTTCACCACGAATATAAATTCTTAATAGTCTCAAGGGAATACAGCAGACGGTCTACACAGTAGGAGGCCATTGGTCAGACAATTACAGTTTCAACAGTTACTTAAACAATGTAAAATCAACTTGCCTGTAAATCCATGTGTACACTGCTACTGCTAAGTCCCTGTTTCTTTTCAGCTGCAGTGCTTTCAGCTGAACTGACAACAATGAGCAAAGAGCACTGGGACATCGACGACACAGGGCCATAGATTACTGGGACCCTGCTTTAATGAAGTGGCTGTTGGTGGGATTTGTAGCAGATAGTAAACAAGCATAACAACTCAGCTGAAGTGCAGTCTCATCATTTTGAACATGTAAACACAGTTAGTGTCTATAAAGCCAGTGCTGTTAGTGTGGAGGCAGCGTGAAGTTAATGTTTTTATAACAAAAGGGATATGTGTGCCATTATTACACAGCACGGCGTTATCAACAACCCTGGCCTCATTTTCACTGTGGTGTGGTGAAATTGTACATAGCCAGTGAACAATTTGTACATGTGATCTCCTCTAGTGTCTGGAAAAGAAATATATAAAACACAGTTTTTCCATGCCCTGTTGGTTATGAGACAGCACAGCGCTTGTAAGACAGTTGAAAGATAGCTATAAAAACAAAAAACACAATCAGCTACAGGAAGTAATCTGCCAGGGCTCGGAGAAGCTGAGTACTCTGACAAGCATCCAATTGATGATGAATGGGGTGGGTGTGTGTGAGTGTGTTTGTGTGTGTGTGCGTGTAGTGACCCAGTCAATGTAGTGCCAGCAGGGCAGAGGATAAGGGGACTAAAACAGTTGCCCTGACTGAAAACCTCTCAGTGAAGCGACTATGGGCTTAGCTGGGTCACTAGCTGGTGGCAGCATTGGCTCAATGGTTTTGCCACCTCTCTACCACCCAATTCAACTGTCATCAGGCCATTAAATAGGCGGTATATGTCGCTGTAAGCACCATAGATGTGGGTCATTAGGATCTACTAAGCCTACCATGTTGTAATAGTGAAAGCAAAACTTAAAACAAAATGTTCTAATAGGTTGTAAAATGGCATGAAATGTTATGTTTTGAACACAAACTAGGCTTCTTTAGGTTTAGGCAATGTAACTATAACTTATTTAGGTTTAAGCGACAAAAACACAGTTAAGTTTAGGGAAAAATATTGTGTTTTGGCTTAAAATACCAATGTTTCAAAAGTGAAAGTGAAACTTAAAGCTTGTGGACACAAAGACATGCAAACTCTGGTCTCCTGGCTGAAAGTCCTGTGTTTTGTGTCCCATGCATTGCCCACAACCTGCACCCCCTTATAGTTTCATACTGTCTATACTACAGTGCCTGACTTCCGCTTCTGCTCCTTTCATAATTACTACGGTCATTAGAGGTCACTGTCACGTTCTTTTATACCCTTTTTCGGTGATCTACCATGTGACTAGATGACAAATCCTAATATTGGGTGCCCCTATTGACCCACATCTATGGTGCTTATAGCGACCAATAAGGTATATTTAATGGCCTGATAACAGTCTAGTCGGCGGTCTACTTTGACATCACAAAGTAGTATCTACCTGAAATAACTGTGTGACCACTCCCAGAACTACTTTGAAGATATTGTGGGGCTGCAATTATATTAACTATCGAGTAATCTACAGATTATTGTGTCAATTGATTGATTAATCACTTTGTCTATAAAATGTGGGAAAATGTGAAAAATGTAGAAAACTAAGTAAAACAGTAGATATTCACATTTAAGAAGCTGAAACAAGAGAATGATTAATCAATTATTACAATAGTTACAGATTCATTTTCAAATTTTCTAATCGTTGCAGGTCTAAAATATTGAGTGTTGAACGTTACAGAAGTCTTTACAAGACACTGCAACCAAACCAAAAATAGTAATTTCTGGCCCAAGCAGTTCCATTAAATGGATATACTGTGAATAAGCGATTCCTTGAGCCGACCAAAGGCTGCAGCCAGCAGCTACTTTCAATTCTTCTTTTTCTTAAAAAAAAGTAGTGCAGTCTCTTTTCTGTTAACCGAGGAATATCTCCTTAATTGAGCAGTTTCTGTCCTAAAGCAATCTGAACAGAGTCGTCTGTGTTTCTAAGTCTTCTCACTTACAATACTGTATCAGTCTGTATCACAGCCTCAGACAAAACACTCTGCTCCAACTTCCACTTTTAAGAAATGCTAGTTTGAATTCAGCATTTTAACATTTGTTACTTCTTTGTTTCAGGACTGATACATTTTTGGGTGTTTACTGATCATTGAACAAGCTGCAGCAAAAGTGCCTTCTTGGATATGGTAGATGAAACACGATGAAGTGCCCTCTAGGGTGTCCTTCCAGTGGAGAAAATGTGATGAAGTGCCCTTTAGGGTGTCCTTCCAGTGGAGAAAAGGTGATGAAGTGCCCTTTAGTGTGCCCTTCCAGTGGAGAAAAGGTAATGAAGTGCCCTCTAGGGTGTCCTTCCAGTGGAGAAAAGGTGATGAAGTGCGCTCTAAGGCGCCCTTAAAATTGAGAAAACATGATGCAGTGCCATATAGGCTACCCTACATGCTGAGTCCGCCACTGGATCGTTGTATGGATTGGTCAGGAAGCAGGCACCATCATGGACCTTTTAACCATTGGCGTTTAATGGTCTGTGAAGAACAGATGAAGGGATTAATGTAATTTTTCAGGTCCTTTCACATCCAATCCGTTTGGTTCGATTCAAACAAACTCTGGTGCACTATCTTGTTTGGTTTGCTTTGGTTGGACTGGTGTGAAAGCTGTAAATTGAACTCTAATGCAAACTATCAAAGCACACCAACCACAGGATTTTGTGATAGTAGATATGTGATAGTAGCATGAATTCAGGGCTTAACTACTATCCTTCTGATGATCAAGGGGACTGTCAAGACCTGTATAAGCCATGTATATAATTAGGCATCACTTGGTAACCATAGTGACACATATGTTCGTCATCAATTGAGTGCAGGGATGAGAAATCGAAAAAGGAGCTAAAACATCACAAAACACGACTTCAAGTTGCAGTCTCGACTAATAATAACGTTCATGCTCCTTCTTCGTGAGCTCTTTGTGACATCAGAGAAGATAAGGAAGTAGATAAAATGCAGTTCAGTGCTGCGTGACCTGCTGTCACTATGCTTTTGAATTACCTTAATCTACAGCATTGCCAATTATCAATCTGGCATGTATTGGTCTTGTGGCTTAATAGAAAAAAAAGAGTTGTAACAGACACATCAGCCCACACAGTATTCAAAGGATTGTGTCTGGGCCCTGAGGAAAAAAAGGGATCTTTTTTTTTTTTTTCCCCAGATTACAGGCAACAGCGATTTTGTGTCAGACTAGTTTTGAAGATTTAGGATCTATGACTCCATGGCAGATTTTTCCAGATATAGATTTTGAGTGAGTTTTCTCAGTGTGCCCTGAATGCAGAAGTCCCTGGTCAACAATAGTTTTTTGTTTTTTTTTGGTGGGGGAACAAAATGATGAACAACACCGTGACATGTCCCCTCAATCATTTTGATGGACCAAACCTTCACACACACACACTCACAAAATCATGCTATGAAAAAGAATATGAAGGGCAACACACTGGTTTTTAATCCCCTCCTTAAACATATGAATTCAAACAACTGTGCATGTGTGTTTATGTTTTAGTGTGCAACCTATTCTGCTATAACATCTCCCCCCAGGAGTGTTGCTGTACAGTAAGAGTCTATTCTTAGTTATCTTCTTTTTTTAAAAACCACAAGAAGCATCCCATCCCACACGGCATTACATGTTGCATATTCAGTACATGAGATAAAATAATGGCCTTGTGTGTGTGTGTGCATCCATGCATGCTTGAGATTTTACAATTTAATCCTCCAGTTAAGGTAAAAACACAGATAGCTAATTTCTGTTACACCTTAAATTCTAATGTTAAGTTGACAAAAGACTTTGCATACTGCTACTTTTAGGTCAAACTGATGTAACTCAGAACTTCTCTGTTCTCTTTAAGTTCATTATTTGAATCTTCATGGTCCTTAACACACTGAATAAATGCCATAACCCTAGTCTCCGTGAAATCAATATCAAAGCATTTGTATAATGCGAAAAGTGCAGAAATATCAATTGAAACATCAGCCAGTATCTTTCTCAATTTTCTCAACACAGATTGTCTTGATAAGAAAAAAAACTAATTCTGTCACAGTGAATAAACGTGGGTTGCTTCGGTTCACAGCAACCTTCTGGTGTTCGTAGAATCAGTGTAAAACAACAATGAGAATAAACTGCAAATGTCAAGGAATCCGGCAAAAACATTTATATAACCTAGAATCATCTGTGGGAAGATGTTTTGTTTTCTCTTCTGCTGCATTGCACTGCGAGTGTGTATGCGTGTAAATGGTTCAGTGATATTTGAAATCTGAAGATAGAGAGAAGCTTAGTTGGACAGTAGCGAAAAAAAAATATGGAGGAAGAGAGAGAGAGAGAGAGAGAGAGAGAGAGGGAGAGAGAGGGGAGTCGCATGAAGGAAGAACAAAAGGAAAGGATGACGGAGGTGAGGGACGGAGTGTAACGGGAGGGCAGGGTGAGTGATGGAGGGATGATGCAAGATAGGTGGGAGGGAGGAAGGAGGGAGGGTGGGATGCAGGGAGAGATGGAGGAATGATAGAAGGATGGTGGGAGTATAGAGAGAAGGAAGAGGGAGGGGGGAACAGCAGTGGGAAGGATGGAGGAGGAACAGTATGTCATGCGTTGTTTTATTCTCATCCAGAGGCCAGTGAGAGGAGGCAGATACCTGCTGATTATTCTGTTGTATTATCTAACACTAAAGAGAGAAAATGCAAGTGTTTGTTTGTGTATCGGCAGAGTGTTAGATAAGAGCTGCTGTTGATATAAAGCAAACATTTACACTCTTGTTACTCCCTTTACTCCTCTTCCTCTGCTTTCTCTTCGCCTCTCAACTTGTCTCTCCTAATTCTTCCTCTCCCCTCCTTTCTTCTGCATGTCCTCTCCTGACCTACCCTGTCTCCTTCTTCTCCTCTCCTTCACTTCTTTTGCTTCCTGTCTTATCCCTTCCTCTCCGCTCTTCGCTTCCCCTTTCCTTTCATCTCCCCCTCTTCCGCAGTATTCTAAAAAGGATATCCTCATGCTTCGCATCCAAACTGCAACAAAGGGAAAGAAAATCATTCTTAAAAGATGCCTGAGCTCTAGTCGCCATACATTACATAACCCGAGCTCTAACAATGCATAGAACTGCTAGAACATTGTTGAGAGGGCGGAAAGAGCGGATGCAGAGGTAAATAAAACTCCTACACATGAAATGCATCAATGCATCTCACTACTACTGCGTGTACTGTTCTGTCTGTGCATGTGACTGCAGCGGTGCATGTAGATGTTCCATTGAGGTGGACGGTGTCAGACGCAGCCACAACATTCACGTTCACTGAATATGTGGTGTGTGGAGAAAGATTTTTTTTTCCACAGATTTCCCTGTATACTCTCATTTCAATATTGATGTCTTGCACTGTCACACTGTACGACTCGCATATGAGAACCTTATCCGAGTACTCTCTCAAAGAGGTAATACTTCTAATTTCATATCGTGAATGTGAGGAAATGGGTGTGTTGTTGCGTGATTGAAGGCAGGAACTGGAGTGGCTTACCTGCCATGTGAGAATGAAAGTTTCATGAGGCTAATTTTGTCTCTCGACACATTGATGAAATGTTTATTGTGCCAAAAGGGAGCGGACCAAATGTACAAGTGTGTATGAGCAAACGTGGGGCTTCTGTAGATATTAATATGTTTGAATTTAGACACTTGGGTGAATAAGGATGCTTTCACATCAGGGACTCGGGCCTGGATCCAGGTACATTTGACCCCAAAGTCCAGTTTGTTTGATTAGTTCGAACGCTCCGTACCTTACTCGGGCACGGTTCGTCGCTCCGTACTCGAGTCCACTTGAAGGCACTGCTATTTAACGCGAGCAACATTAACAGTCAGCGAGTAGTTTTGAAAGGAAACTGAAAGGCTGTTTTCAATGCCGCCGGTCTCCTCCAAAATCTGTATATGCGCACAGCATGCACCAATCCTCTAAACTGTATGGCCATGGGTGATAAAGCAGGAAGGCAGGTGAGAGGTTTTTTTAAAATATAAATAATAGTAGGCATTAGGATTGGGCAATGTTCGTTATTTCATTTAGCTAACTTAATGGTCTGCCCCCGAAGAATCAAGAGCCGCTCAGCTGCTCAGCGGGCAGAGAGAGAGAGAAACAGCAGGAGAAACAGAGCCGGCATATTTTTACATCAAACATGGTGAAATAAAGGGTTTATTTCGACCAAACCAGAGTTGGTGGTTGTTGGAAAGACTAACGACGACGGTTTTAATGAGATTTATTTTGTTTCCGTCAAGTTTGAATGAAGTGTTTTATGATGCTGCGCCGCTAGAACATCTGATCTCAACATTAACAAATACATGTGGATGATGACGCAAGTCTGCTCGGGTACGGAACAACTTTACAAATGTGAAAGCTGAGCGTTGGGGGTGTGGGGAGGTGAGGCAATCATACCTAATAAGAAAACGCCCTGTGTGTTAAGTGTGTATAAAAGTGTGAGTGTGAGTTGTGTGAGTTTACATTCTGTAAAAGTCTGTACAGTATGTTTAGGGATGATAGCACATTTCACATTTCCTCCTAAGATATAAATGACCAATCCTACTGAGAAATTTTAAAGCCTCTAATCAGGAGCAACAGAAACCCAATTATACGGTAACTCAGCCAGGAACCAACCAGTAGGCCTATATGCAGCAATAACAACATATACCCCTGACGTAGATAATTAAAGGACAGGAAGAGTGTGTGACATTTATGAAAAACGTTAAAAGGTGCTAAATACGGGATTGGGAGAATTTCTATTGCCTCTGCATGGCTCTCAACATGGAGACTGCTCACAGCTAACGGTGCTAACAGTGCAAACAACGTCAAAAGTGCTGAGGATGGATGGTGCTACACTTCCACTACGACGGCGTCAGTCCATACAGCATTATCAGCTCTAACCACCGTATGATCGCAGTGCAGAGTGGCATTACGCTTACATGCACGAACATGCACTGAAAGCATGCGCGGCCAGCCAGGCTATGTCAACAAAACACAGAGAAGCTCGGATTACAACACACACAGAGAGAGAGCAACTTCATTCTCTGCTCAGGTAGACTTTACTCCTCTATATCTTTACATAGCTGATAGTTGTTTGCTGCTATATTATTTCTCTGGATATCAAATGTAGCACCTTTAAGAAAAAAGTTTGGTCGGGTATTTCTACATCACTGAAGCAGTAAACAGTTTCTCATGAGACATCATCAGTCAGCATTTTAAATCAGTTTAAATCAAGTTTTTTTTTTTCACTTGGAAATCTTTCCTTTCCCTTTTGGCTGACAAGTAGATGCAGCAAAAAAAAAGGAAAACTGAGAAATGCCTGAAATGTCAGAGAATCAGGTGCTAATATTGAAGACATTTCCAGTGGTGGAGGAAGTACTTTTACTTAAGGACAAGCACCAAAGTACCACAATATTACAAACCGTTCTCACTCCCAACTCGTCAAATACCGCCATATTGACCAAGCGGCGGTATTTGAGGAGCTGGGAGTGTGTTGAATATTAACATACTCCACTACAAGTAAATGTTCTGCATTGAAATTGAAGTAAAAGTACATGATTATCAAAAGTAAAAGTAAATTATCCACTGTGAACAATACAATATTATATATTAGATTATTAGATTGGTAATACTGATGTATATTTCACCGATATAGCCGCTCAAAGTGGAGCTAGTCATTATTTGATTTTCTTTTTCTTTTTTATTATACGCAATACAGCTTCCAAATCATTTATAGTGCTCCTTGTAGGTGCCAAAATACCTCCTAATAGCTTATTTATTTCTTAGGCAATCTGTGTGATCACAGTGTCTTAAACCCACCACCATCCCCACATGAAAGCCATCCTACCAGCAACGTTGCCATTTCTAAGCATCTACGCATTTCTAAAAAGGTTTTTGAGGAGGCAGTGAACCGGGTTAAGGGTGAGCTGTGAGGGATAATATAATGGGATAGACATGCCTGTTCAGTGTGATAACCGTTTTAAGCTCTTCTTTTTTTTTCTTTACCCATGATTCACAGATTCATTGTGCTTTGTGTGTGTGTGTGTGTGTGTGTGTGTGTGTGTGTGTGTGTGTGTTTGTGTTTGTGTTTCTTCCTAGTTTCTTTGCCACATGTCCGTCCACCTTCGGATCTGGTAACTGTTCCAGATGGAGTTATGAGACAAAAACAGAAGACTCGCTGAAGCTGGAGGTCAAAAACAAGACACTTTTTTAAACACTGAGTGCCTTCAGATTAAAGCGCTGAGCAAAATGTTACGGTTTGTAAGTTGGGTGCCTCGAGTGAGAATACATTTCTATCAGAAAAGATAAGAAAAACTTAATGCTCCTTCTGTCAAGAACACTCAGCATCAAGTTAACTATTGTAGAGACTCAGAGCTCTCTGTAGGAATCCCAACAGCTTGCACATACTGTAACGCACAGGCAACAACTGTCAAAATGAACATGTTACATACTGTACACTGGAACAAGAGGAGATCATGAAGATGCAGGGAGCAACCAGCACAACAGCGTAGAGCAGTACTCATGAGGTAGAATATAATATTGGCAGCTTACAACAGAGCACCATGTTGAGGTGTCAAACATGATTACAGATCAGCTCACGGTCAGCTCGTCTGGTGCACATAACCTAAGTGCCTGCCACAACTAACTTCAGCTTGATTTGTGAGGAAAGTGGGTCAATGCGGCAGCGGAAGTAACAGGATAGAGCAAAGAAAAACAAAGAACCACCAGAAAAATAGAGCAGAAATATAAATTTAGCTGAATAAATTATGTGTATTGTATTATTAGGCTGTGCAAACAGTAGAACATATAGAAAATATTGGGTATTTTAAATGTAACAATTCTTAAAAAGAAATGTTTATGCAGTGCAAGTGCGAAATAGGCTATGGAACTGTTGAAAACGTCATTATCAGGCAGTGCAGCACATACGTATAAGCTGTCAAACACATTATTGCAAAGATGCAACTATCTTTTCAAGCTAAATTAACTTTATCTGTCCTCAGTGGCTGATTCAAACTTCCCTTTCATCAAGCAGTTATCACTGTGATGTGGAGGGCACAGTTTTATAGAGAAAAAAGTAAGTGATTGGATTGCATTGCAACTGCACTATGCACTGCAGGTGTGTTGGTACCCCAAAGTGATCAGAAATGACATCCTAAGAGCTTAGGAAATATGCTTTCAATAAGCTTTGCACCCTCCACCATTGAGTCACAAAAAATAAAGCCAAGTTTACATGTGGTGACATATTTGTAGAGAATGAACAAAAATGTGTCCAGGCGTGAAAAGCGGGACAGAGATGTCTCTATGTGCAGAATAAATCCGGCGTATACTTTGAAGAGAGTTCGGTGCTGGCACCCGGCCCCTGCAGCACCCTCCTAGCAGGCTGGTGCTGGCACCATTTGGACTGTTGCTCGAATAAAACGCACAGGAAAAAATCCATTTGCAGTCACAACAACATAAAATAAATAAAGATGAAAATGTTGGTCTGAAGACAAAAACTGGAGTAGGTCAATAAAATGCTGTGAAACAGTAGAGGTCAGGGACTGGAGCAGATACCTGTGTGACACCTAGACACACAGTGTACATGCTCACACAAACACACACACACACACACACACACACACACTAGGGCATTCATGAAAGCTGCATTTTAGTAGACTACTCCCAAAAAGTAGTCGACTGGTCGAATAATCGCGGGAGATATATTTTTTCATCCAACAGCAATGCTCAATCCTCATCAAAAAGGTCTCAAACACAACCAGTATAGGGTTAACTAATGTAGGCGGGACCAATCTAGGCTCTGAGAGGCTGTTTACGAATGAGCTGCGGTCTGATTGGACTAAACCCAGCAAGCTTTTCTGAGCTGGAGATACTGTTTGAACGATTAGTCTACAACGATGCAGTGTCGACCAGTGGATTTTATTGTGGCTGTGCCATTAATCAAATTTCAATTACAATTTTGTCTCCCGGCAATTATGAAAACAAGATAATCCGCATTCCGTTTCGTAATGGCAATCTAGATTTGTTGTGTTATAAATCCATCGCACCCCTTTCTTTTACAGCGGTGCACTTTCGCCTCACTTGACAGGTCAAGAACGGCTGCTCGGTGTGGGAGGATCCCCTCGTGTAAAACTCTCCTCGGCGCTGGCTGGCCCTCGCTAAGCATATTTCCTCCGTGGTAGTGCACCGTAACCGGCTTTAGGTTGGCTTGGACAGGCCCGGGGCTGACATTGGAGCTTTACAGCACCCCTTGTCAACCGAGGCGGACCGTCCTCAGTGAGCTGATGTCGGCAACCCACCGGACCCGTCTTGAAACACGGCCCCCGTCTCGTTTACCATGCTTTGTGGGTGTGACTTTTTTTGCCGTCTCATCACCATTCATATCTATACAACCAATGTGTTTATGAATAAATTGTTTACTAGGGCACAAAGTTCTTCATAGATCTAGCCTCTTAATTTTGCTCTCAAAGTGCACCAGATTGATGTATTTAACTTTAAAATGCATGCTACATAATGTTCTTTTCTAAATGCATGATGTTTCCAAAGTCAACGAGTAATCGTGTTAAATAACTGATCTCAATATTGACCAAAATAATCGTAAAATGTGATTTTTGCCATAATCGAGCAGCCTTAATTTAGTCTACTATTCTGTGAAACCCCTAACACACACACACACACACACACACACACACACACACACACACACACACACACACACACACACACACACACACACACACACACACACACACACACACACACATACACGTACTACAGACAGCCGCTGCCTACAGAGACAAACACACACAGAAATGCACACATGCAAACTTGCTGTAATACTCACTCACTCTGCCAAATACCCACACACTTAGAATGTTTAATGCCAGTGAACAACTTTCTAAACTTTCTTTTTATTCATAAATGGAATTTCAAATCACTGCCCTAATTTCTCTTCCCTCTTCTTCCCTTTTCTGGCTCACTCGCTCGCGTCTCTTCTCACACTTGCAGTTGAAATGGAGATTGTGTTTTCGCTGCAATGCAGAGCAGACCTCCTTAAAATTGGCTCCCTTAATAATTCAGCATTTGAATAAAGCTGGAAATCCGAATGTCACTGTGTGTGATTGTGTGTATAAGTAAGAGTGAAAGACAGCTTGTGAAAAGAGAGAGAGCAGGAAACGGGGGAAAGAGGCGGGGCAAGGGAGAGGAGCGAGGCAGGAGAGGAAAGAAGAGCAGGAGAAAGAGATAAAGAGAATTTGGAGAGGGGTGTAATAGGGTTTGAAAAGCCTTTTAACATTAGCACTTACGGGCTACTAAGACTGCGTGCAAGCAAGTAGATAGTAAGGAACGCTTCGGTGTGTGTGTGTGAGTGTGTGTGTGTGTGTGTGTGTGTGTGTGTGTGCCTACTCTTGTCCAATTCTCTTTTCTCCATTGCCTCCTTTGGACTGGTACATATTTAATGGAACACTGACTTTTGATACTTTTGGGAAATCTATCTATCTTCTCTATGAGAAGACCGTACAATAAACATGACGTTAGCAAGACAGTTAGCCTGGCTTAGCACAAAGATTGGAAACAGAAGGAAACAGCACCCCTGGCTCTATCAGAAGGTTACAAAATCTGCCTACCAGCACCTCTAAAGCCCATTGGTACACATTATATTTCATTAGAGGTGCTGGCTTTTTTCTCTCTCTCTCTCTCTCGTTTCACCACTCACTTCTCGAGGGCGGCTGTAGCTCAGAGTGTAGAGCAGGTTGTCCACCAATCGGTAGGTCAGTGGTTCGATCCCCGGCTGCTCCAGGTCACATGTCGATGTGTCCTTGAGCAAGACACTTAACCCCAATTGCTCCCGAAGGCATAGCCATCGGTGTGTGAATGAGTATTTAGATTAGATCCTGATCCTGCACCTTAGCAGCCTCTGCCACCAATGTATGAATGAATGGGTGAATGCTGATATGTAGTGTAAAGCGCTTTGAGTGGTTGGAAGACTAGAAAAGCACTATATAAATGCAAGTCCATTTACCATTCCCACATACACACACACTCTAAGCACTCTAATCTTATAACAGCTCTAGATAGAGCCATTTGCAGTTTCGCGTTGGCCACCGTAGTTCTTCTACACACTTGACACACGGGATAAACTTCCCTTGATTGCAATCTGCAACCTCACCGCTACATACCGCCAGACCCTACACACTGCTCATTTAACCCTTGTGTTGTCTTAGGGGTCAAAAATGACCCGCCACTATGTTAAACAGCATAGGAAACCCCCTTAATCATCTTTATTCAACTTGAAATTCAATGACTTTTCTTAGAATGATCCCAACATGAGAAAAAGTTAAACATTGCCTTTGTTCATATTTCCATAAAAGCTGTACACCAACAGAGTACAAATCTTGTCTTAGGGGTCATTTTTGACCCGGCAGTTATAAAATCATTTTCATACTACAGAAACCATAAAAAACACACCACATACACACGCACACACACACACACTTACACAAACACACACACAAGAACTTGAGATTACGTGTGCTACTGATTGAACTCAGGGAAAATGAAAACTTTCTCGCGAATGTGCAGCATCTCCCCTCCACGACCCCACGCCTGACTGAAGTTCACAGACAAAATACAAACTAGATCAGAGAGAATAAACATTTCTTGAAAGCATTGTTTACTAATGGGGGAATGCAGTCATAGGCTATAAAGGTGCTGCAGATGACAGGGGTTTAAAATGCAATCAAGCTGCTTTATTTTAGGGGTTTAGTGAAGGCGGGTCATTTTTGACCCTTAGGACAAGTGGTGTATACAGAAAGTTAAGACAACACAAGGGTTAAAAGGCATATTAGTATAATTAATTAAGAGAAAGTTACATTTTGGAAATCCAACATCGGAGCAGAGAAGATAACTTGCGATCCATGGCGCACAGCCTTTCTTGTGTGCTCACAACTCTTATTGATCTCTCCATAGCGCCTGCCTAGACAAAACAAAAACTAAATGTATGGCTTTGGGTAGCATCATCCAGTCCAGAAAGAGCGTCAATGAGTAGTTGTTTAGGAACCGATAGAATTGAAATTTAAAACTTCTTAATGATTCCTTACCCCAGTGGCTCTTTGAGTGTGTATTCAGAGGAGAAAGTGGTGTGTATAAAGGCTTCTTTTTCTGTCAGAGCATAGTAAAACACAGTGTGTGTGTGTAGTGGCGGGCTATAACCAGGTTTAACTGAGGCGTGCAGAGTGTAACAGCATTCAAGCTGTCAACCCAGTTCACTATAAGGGAACTGAACTAGACAGAAAATCAGAAACACACCATTCTCCACTCCAAAAGAGCCTGTGTTTTAACGCTCACACTGACGGCGCTCTGAGCTCAAAGAGGAGGGTGCAGGCAGTGGGTGGGCTGGCTTCTACTGAATTTCAAATTGATTTGACAAACAACAATAGAGTTGATGTGGCATTTTCAAATGTAGGGCAGTCATTTCAGTACACAGAAGGCAGCAAATATAAGGCTGTAAGGAGTATAGTGAGATGGGCTGCTCAGTGGGATGGTGGTTTCTGTGTGAGGAAAGAGTATTGTGTCAAAAAAAGAAACGTGCAAAAGGTGGAAATAGCAATTTAAAGTGTCAGCAACACTGCATATATTTATTATGCAACCCTGTTGTGGCATATTTTCCTCATCTGAGTTCTCACATCCAAGCGAGGAACCGAGCTAAATCCAGTCTGCCCAGGAATTATATTTGTACTGGAGGATTCTGCAGCACATGATTTACATCCAATGCCAATGTTTAGTGCCAATGCAGGAAGTACTGTAGTGCGCCCAAAAAGTAAAGGTATGGATGCGGTGGTGAATAAGTGAGACCACAATACACACCAAAAATGAATCTTGGATTTTTTTTTTTTTTAAATGACAACCTTTGCCCAACCTTATCCGAGAACTTTTAAGTACCTAACCTTGATCCTGCCATGAATCAGACTCAATGTCACAAAAAAGTCTGGATTCACTTAGGGCATCTTAAAGCAGACTGGAGCTTTTAAGATTATTCAATGAAAACTTTAAACTTGTTTAGAAAGGTAATCCATCACAGTGAGCAACATGTTTTATTTTGTCAAAGTTAAACTTATGTCGGGAGGTCCTTTTAGGTGCTTGTGGAAAGGTAGAGATGGATGAATTGATTGATCAATAAAGAAACCTTATGCCGAACCCTCCTGTCAATCACAACTCCTTCAAGCCAACACTCAAATCACGCTGCTTTCTGCAGCCATAGAAATCAAACAGAAACAAACTGAAGACTGTTCGCAATTATGGCTTAAGTGATTAATGCTATTGATTTATAGAACAAATATAAAGTACCTAAAATAAAGGTATTTTTAAAATGTATCTAAGTAAAGCGTTGCGATGTGAGAACAGTCTATGTTGCAAACAACAATAAAATCAGAAATTGACTTTCACCGTCAGCGTTTACACCGCATTGTGATGAACATCTCCATGCTGAACAGTCTGCTGTTCATCTCAGTAAATGGACCAGGGGTTGCCTCCATCTCTGGTCGGAGACTTGCAGAGATGTGGGTAAAAGAGAGGTTACACGCCACAGATGAAATCAGAAAAGGAAGACTGAAGGGGCTATATTTAAGAATCAGAAATTGCTTGCTAACAGCGACACCTGTGACCGTTAAGTCAACGACTGTCAGCGTCCTCGCACTACGTAGACGCAAGCGGTCATCGGTCAAAACAGTGAGGCGACACACACAAGACTGAACGTGATTGACAGCTAAAACCACAATATCATTATATATTTCACATGCTGGACAGTAATGTTAGCTTACCTGTCCAATAGGAATTTTGCCAGCTCGCGGTCCGTTTTGATACCCAAAAGCCAAACAAAGGTCCCTCCATGAATCAAAGCCCTGGTTGATGCAGATCCTAGTTTTCCCCCAAAGTCGGTGACATTCCTGTTTTGCAGACGGGCTTCACTAGATATAACTTTGCATTTTTTGTGCCTCCGTGGAGTTTGGGTTGGAGTCTGACTTGTGGTGGGGGCTGGTCGTTTGTGAGTTAGTTAGTTGTTAGTTATCGTTGCACACTGTTAGCTCTGTGGTGGAGCTGAAATTAAAGGCACTCACGAGTGTGCATGACGTCACATCCGTTGAATTTTCCTAAAAAAAAAAACGTCCCACATTCTTCACATTAAAAGCAGTCTACAGACTGATAGAGGAAACCCAGAAAGTTGCGGAAGGTCTCATTTTTTAGGTTAGGTTACAACCTGTTCACACAAAAAAACAATTAATTATATTCGTGAAAACTTACATATAGTCCCTTTAAAATAAAATAAAACTGGATTAAAACATTCCTGCTGATGCAGTGGTTAAGTTCATGTTCCGAAATTGTTTTATCAAAGTTCACAATTATTCTATAAATGTTACTTTAACAGCTGCAAGAAAAAGCCATATCTACAGTCTACATATGGTAGAGCGACTGCGGTTCGGGATTTATTTTCATGAATAATAACGTTTCAAAAACATCCCACCTCCCCTCCCTCAGATTTTTTTCCCAAACCGCACGCTGCTGTGCATACCTCACAGTATTTAGATGAGTGTCAACATGTTTAATTTGAAAACAACTTCGAGAAGTGGGAAACCAATTATAGTTTGGAGTTTGCGGAAAACAATCTACAGTAAAGAGACAAGAATGTGGCAAATGAGAAGCAAAGTCCAATAATTGTGTTTTCAGTTTTACAGCAATTCGGTTCAAGTATTTTAAATCTAAATTTCTGTTGTAAGTTGGATTTTGTCTGTAGCAGCAGACACTGTATAGTACAGGGTGACTGTGGAAGTGTATTAACATGGCTGTACTGTAAAAGGTGGCACCCAGGACACAGCACTCTGCCTGTCTTTAATATTGATGGACTCTTGACTCCTGGAAGTGTGAAGTGAATCAGCTATGAGGTAATATTATTACCGCACTTAACTTTTTGACCTCTGACCTGTCTCACCTGGCATCTGATGATTTATTCATTCAGATGGGAAACTGTCAGAAAAGGCAGACAGAAAGGTAAATTAAATAGGGGTAAGGGACAGATGGCTTAGAGTGACAAGTAAACAAGCACACACATACTTACTGGGTGCTTAGTGCTGTAAGCTAAAAGAGAGACAGAGGAATCTGATAATTTGCTAAACAATGACAGTTTTGACATGTTTTCTTTCTAGGGATGCTTATTAAGATTTTTTTTTCTGACAGATAACCGCCTCCTCGTTAACTGATCATTAACCGTTAACAGACGTGATTAAAATGTATTATTTAGAAAAGATGAATGTCTGTATGACCCATTAAGACATCACCAATACATCATTTTTTTCATAATATTGGACAGATTGCTGGTTTTTAATTCAGAAAGACCAACATGTCGACATGCTGCGGGGTTAGTCTGGTGCCCAGTCTGACTGTGAGACCCGTGGCGGAGAAAAAACGCTCATATTGTACCGAGGAAACGCAGAGATAGCGCCTCGCTAGAGTGGGTAACACGTCTGATTACCTTTCCACCAGTCAAGAGGATTATAGGTGTCCACCTCTGCCTCTGGGTCATTAGCTTGGTGAGAGGTGCTGTAATCATGGCACTGGGGGGGTGGAGGATGGGCCGCCGAGAGGGAGAGCTGCTCTGCCCCACCCTTGGTGAAGAGGGGAGGAAAGAAACTAGCGCACAGCAAAACGAAGTAAAGACTCTCACGTGGAGCTGAAATTAAACGATTGCACATAAATTAGGTAAATAAAATATTTTGTTTCGTTCTTTCAGGGGGGGCGGTGGGAATGGTGAGGGATACACTGCTAACAGACTTTAAAGTGAATTGGTCATCCTTATGTGTTCGTCACCTCAGTCATTGGTATGTGTTTATCTACAAAAGCCTTCTGGGTTTAGTCCCTTCTTACTTGTCTTCTCTTTTAAAAAGGAAAACTAGAAGTCATAATCTTCGTTCTATGGACATTTTGCAATTTGTTGTTCCCAAAGTACGGACTGAATTGGGAAAGAAAGCTTTTAGGTTTTCGGCACCTACTGCTTGGAGTAATGTACAATCTGATCTTCAACTTCAAAACTTAGTTACCTTGAATGAGCTTAAGGCTCTGGTGAAATCGCTGCAGTCCAGGTTGTCTGTGTGCAAGTGTTTTGTATGAGCAAGTTTTAATATTGTTAATTTATGTGTTGTCTGTTACTTTCACTACAACTGTCTTGCTGCTTTCTTGGCCAGTTCTCCCTTGTAAAAGAGATCTTTGATCTCAATGGGACTAACCTGGTTAAATAAACGACGATAAAAAGAATCATGCAAAAAAACAGAGTGACAGAGCAGTACAAGAAGTAGAGTACATTATGAAAATCACTAAAATGTGTTCACTTATGAGGCTGAGATCAGCTCTAATAGTCCAGGCAGTCAAAAGTGACTCTCTTAGGTCTGATTCCTGCTACGTTAACTCAATGGAAGGTACTGTATGTGTGAAAGAGGACAAAAGAACTTTGAGCTGCAGTTTGTTGAAAGAATAGCTTGAACTTTACTGAACGTGATTTGCTAGATAATAAAACTCCTCTTATTACATTCTAAAATGCCACGGCAATTATATGAGACATCCTTGTGTACTTTATGCTATACACAGTGTCCGTGACAAATTATTCCCAACTGAAACTTGTTTAGGCTGCTTATTTTCTCCTCGCAAAGCATGAAATCAAAATGAGTATTCTTGCACGTCAAAAGATCTACATGTATTTTACAAAAATATTGTATATAGTATACTGAATTGAATTATGGATGAGCAGTCTAATGAGCACATTAGTGAGTCAGTTACAGCTGCAGCATTACTCGCCTCCTGGGAATAATTAGTTACTGAAAAAAAAGTACACATTTCATTAAATTGTTTCCTGTCAGAAAATAGAGAGCTGGTTAAAAAAAAAAAAAAAAAAGAGGAGGCGATATGATGTTAGAATATTCCTCTTTGTTGAGTGACAGCATTGCGAGGACTCTGACAACAAATATCAAACAGCTTGATAACAATCTGGACGTCCCAGGCGAGGTCATGAGCGCAGGGTGCAATCAAACGGGGGCACCAACCCTGTCACAGCACGGGGGTGAGGGGGCGCCGGGGCTCCACACTGACCCTGCTTGTGTGGGACAGTCTAACAGAATACTCATTCATTAAAACATGGACTGGACAACTGCAAAGGGGGGCATTGTCACTTTCCCTTCCTCGCCCTCTCTCTGTGTGTCCCTGTGTGAATCAGTAGCCATGCTTTATTCTGTTCTGAGCCAATAAACATGACCTGAAACAGGTGTACCAGCTGGCACAGCACGAACTGAGTCCGCTTTCTATCCTCAGCCACCCACCCACACTGTGATAGAAGGTGAGCACATGTTGTTACTGTATGTGTACCAATTTAATCACACCTGTGGGTGCAACTTCACCCTCTGCACACACGTGTATGCTGCAGATCCACACAGTCACCAGGTTTCCTACCGACTGGGAAGAAAAAAAGGCAAAACTCACCTTCACCGTTGAGTAATGAATACTTTGAGGTTCACCTTCATTCACAAAACCATTCAATGTTGGTGCTGTCAGATGGAACAGTAAAGTCCCAGGCACCTAACCAATCACCTAGGTTACTGGTTCCCAACCTGGGGATCTCGACCCCCATTAGGGAACACCAAAACTTCACAGCGAGTGATTCAATCTTGGATTATTGTTTAAGATACAAAACAGGACAAGGGCACAGTGAAGACCTGAACACAAGTTATAGTCACAAAGCCTTTCCTCTCTCGTCCTGCATTAGAAAAGTATTTAGTTAATACAACCAAAGAGCTGATTGAACAATGGCCAAGAGTCAGGGAGAAGAAAATACTGAATTTGATTTGTCAAAAATGAAGCCCATAAGAATGACTGTTAAAATTTCCCAAAAATACACAATACAGACAAAGAATTGTGTTAAAAGTTCCTAAAATTATCAGGAAAAGTCATCTCTGATGCAATAAACTGCTAAAAATTCATCCAAATCGCCCATTTTACACAAACTTGCATTCATTATTTGGGTTAATTGTACAGTTTATCAGTACTTTTATTGTTACGCATTAACTATAATATGAAATATCCATAAAATATGTCACTAAGTCAGGGGTCGTTACTCAATGATAGAAAGGGGTCCGTTAAGAAACAAGGTTGGGAACCATTGACCTAGGCCTATATGTGTCACACAAGTCATGGTCTGCCGTGTCTCTCGGCCAAGTCAGGGCAGAAATCTATGACACTATGATCATTTTGATCATCCTGATGGCCTTTACCTTTCCCATATGTTCTTTATCCTCCTGTAAAATAAACAAACCCTCTGTTTTTATCCGAAGTATAAATTAGGATTGCAGAGCCCAAACAAGATCAATTCACTGTACGCCTGCTCACAAGGCCGTACGGTAGAAGTCAAACAAGCATCGATGCCTAAGAAGCTGCTAGACCGTTAAAGTGATGTAGCTTAGTGACTTTTCTCTACAGTGGTTAAGTAAACCCATGAATTAAATATTTTTTCAGTGAGTCTTGGTTACAAAAACACCATACAATTACAACATGTTGTTAAGAACAAGTAGAACATTTAAGGTCAGTGTAGTTCCACTCTAATCATGCATACTTTCCGAGCACCTAAAAAGCATAAAACCACTTGTGCCTGCTTGTAAATGCTCGTGGCATTACAGGAACAAAGTGCACGGACTGAAGCTTTTATGAACATGTACTTTTTATATCCACTTGGACTACTGATCTCTTCTTTCTAATGTTAGTCATGCTCACTCTAGTGGTAAATACCTCTACAAGAAGGCCGCTCTTGTGCTGCAGAGAAATGAGCTTGCAACAGAGTCTCTCTAAGCCTCACGGTCACTTTCCTTTCGAACAGTGAAACCATCCTCTTAACCAAGACGGGGAACAATGTTTGTAGCAGGTAGGTACGAATCACTGGCTGACAAAGTACTGCAAAGAAAATTAACTGAGTATGCTTAAGCCCCTGGTTACTATAGGGGTCAGATACAATTGTTTTGTCTAAAATGTAGACATAGTATGTTTAAGTCCAGCATGGTACGTGTCTCAGGTACTGTATTGGTTCTTATAAAAAGCCTGCTATGCATAAATCCTCTAAAAATGTGAACTATGTATGTTATATTACATCAGATAAAGACTGAGTTTCTCACTGGTAATATAGTTTATCATCCTCCACCGAAATACTGTTCAAAATATAGCTGATAACACGTTCTGATTGCAGCCCTTTCTGAGTTTGAAACTGCAGTGCAGTGTGTCTGCTTCACTGCGCTCACTGGCAAATAACAGCATGTGCTTGTCTTTCTACCTGACTAATTATAGCAGCTTGATTGCAATTATACCTAGCGGTACTGCTATAAATATAGCCAGTAAATCTGGGAGTAAAAAGCGTACAGGACTGATCGATAGAACACCAAAGCAATGCTGATTAATGACCTGATTATGGAGCGTCGTGTTGACATTAATAGGTTCTGGTAAAAAAGTAGTCATAGCCTAACATTAGTCTGATTCTGATGAAACTATAGAGTCCATAGAGTAAAATCAATGCATAAATCAGCTCCACTTGTACAACAACAAAAGGCAGAAATGGTACCTTCATACATCAGTCTAGGCTCATTCACAGCATTAAGCATTTGGTAGCTTTTCAAAACAATTAGTATTAATAGTCCTTTCTAAATAATTTGTTTTTGTCTACCTAGCGATTAGTTCATTATTATCTGTGATTTATGAAAGACATCCTAACATGTATCACAGGGTGGTACATCACTCACAGTGACACTACGTCAAGAACGTATTCATCCATATCTTTAATTTTGTGTTTGTAGCCGTTGTAAGATTGATATCTTTAGGAGTTCTTCATCCCAGTCTTTAAGTCTGTTAAAAGTACAGTAGCTTCCTGCCTGCACCAGCACTGAAGGTTGATTAAAACTGAATTAGCAGTCAAGTGACATGTCGCTCTTACAGAGATTGAGCGCACTTATAGATTGCTGTTTTGGACAAAAGTGTCTATCAAATGAATATAATATAAAAGGACTGTTTTAATATCTGGCAGCTAAGTCTAAATCCGGCTTTAAAAAAGGTGTTTGCATCCGTCTGCTGGACGTATTAATTGATTTAACTAATGTCCTTAATTTCTCCTAAAAAAAAAAAAAAAAAAACTAGAACATTATGCTACCAGATTGCAATACTTAATTCCCAGACAATTTACCAATTGATGGCACTGTAGTTGCTGTCCAATATGTACATTTCCTATTGTGCAAAGACAATGATGGGGACTGAATGTGCATTGATGCCACATTGTAAAGCCTCGATGCTCAAGCATTCTTTCAGTCCTTATCGAACCATAGAGGAATTTATGTGAATTTTTGGACAATGTCTCAAGCTTCTGTTGTTCTTGTTTTTGCTTTCATTTATTGTCTAAGAGAATGGGTGTTTTGAAGTCCTCTGGAGACCGATTCAGGATTTCACAAATGCACTTAACTTGTCTAATGAATTATTGTTCAATTACATAAACAACAGGTGGGAATAGAGAAGAAACAAACTAAATCAGGGAACTGTATCGATTAAAATCCCTGGTCAAAATAACTACCATAAAGAAAGTAAAGTTTTCCATTTGGCTGATGTTAATTTTAAGTTCTGAACACCTCTTATGTCACATAGATGAATGGAGAAAGCATTAGACAGGAAGATGCACACATGTGAGCCTTTTTATTTTTCTAAATTCTGTTAGTTTCTTTTTTATAATTGTCTGTTATAAATTGAAGGGAAGTCTGTTGTATAAGCCTGTGGCTTCGTGACCTCTCCTGTCACATTTCTTATTTTTTTTCATTATCTCAAAGTCTTGTGTGTGTAAAACAACAACAACAAAAAAAAAAAAAAACAACTACAGACCCCCTGGTACTAAACAATTTCCTTTGTTCTGTATGGACTGGCTTATTAGCTCCTTTCACTGACTCCGTGTCCCAGCTGGCCAGGGTTATCAGACACAGACAACTAAAGCTTTAGGGAGTGGGAGGCTCCTGCAGCTCTCAGTAATGAGGCAACACACCGAGTCACACTGTGACACGTAGTGGCAGATGCAGAAAGGATCAACAGCGAAGATGGAGGTGAGCTGGAGACAGGCTAACGCTGACCTTAAACTAAATGACATCTGAAGCAATTTTAGAGTTTTAGACTAATTTCCAGTTGGAATAAACTCAGTGTAGATACCTGTGCTCCTGTCATGAAGCTTGTTAATGTGATGGCTCAGTCGTAGCTGTCAGAACCATAAATACAAATAAACTAAACATAAAAACAAGAATAAAAGTCTAAAGTGAAGCTATCCCCCAGAGGTTCATTATACCCAACTATATACAGAGCAGGTGAGGACAGATTAAACATCATACTGACAATTTTGCTGTTTTTTGCTATGTTATGTTTGCTATGACAGTCATTATTTCTGTTATTTTTATATTTATAAAGTGTTTGTATTGGATATCAATACAGAATATTTTAAATCCTGTATAAATTGACGGCTGTATTACAGACTTATAACTTACATTCTGTGTTTGGACAGCTGACATATGACCTCCTGATCAATAACTATGCTGTAAAAACCACTGCTTTCACAGATTTGTTCTGCTTGTTGTCCTTATCGAGATTAAATCTGATGCAACAAACACTAGATCTTGCAAAATAAGTTCACCAACATATTTGGCTATCGGCTGCAACAAAGGCAGATGTTTACTTTTTTCTTCCTGATGGGTTTCCCAATAGTCACGATTGAAACACAGCTTGTTTAATACCAGTAGAGGCAGAGTGATGGTGATTATCACAGAACAAGTTGCTCGTTGGCAATAACTGATGATGAGAATCTTGTGAGTGTGATTATAGGGATTTGTATGCTTACTTATTATATACTGATTATTTACTCACAGTTTCAGCACAACAAGAGACAAGTACAGTAATGGAAAAAAATCAGGTAGTGTATATATTACACTAGCTGCATGTAATTACACAAATGTGTGGATTTCTTGATTAAAACAGATGCTTTTAATACATCGACAAACACTAATTCGACATTAAGGATCCGCAAATCTTATTATCGATTGTATTCACTGTCGTAACCATCGCTCACCACCGGTGCGACAGCCAGACAGCAGCCTATGACATGGGCCTAAATTGGCTTGGTGAGCTAGCGAGCAAACATCCCCGGGGAAAAGTGTACTCATAAATGATGTAAGGTAGATAAGGGCAGATAGCCGGTAAACTAGTCATTAACTACTCAACTGTCAAGATGAGTCATGTAAGATGCTGAATGGGGTGGTACTGTTACCAGGGTCTGGGGTTTGGATGAATATATCAACTATCAAAGATTGCCTATCGAGTACATCGCGGTTTGTTTGTTTTTTTGGGGGGCAACTTCTGTCATCTCATTTTTCTAATTTAATGGTCTGCCTCCTCAAGAGTTAAATTTGGTAAATAATTATCATGAAAGCTCAAAAGTGTGCGTAAATAGGAACTGGGCATATTATGCATGTTTGTTTCACAAAACAGAGTATTGACTAATGATAATTAAGGCTGAGTGTCCATATAGTGTTTATTTTTTTTGGTGAAGCCACTCCAAGCGTAATCCCACATTATTGAGTATGCATCAACATTAATTATTATGAGTTCTCAGATGGATAGCGCTGTCTGTTGTGTGTGTAGAGGGTGCGTGTGTGTGTGTGTGTGTGTGTGTGTGTGTGTGTGTGTGTGTGTGTGTGTGTGTGTGTGTGTGCGGGGCGCTGTCCCCGGTGCTGAAACGCAGCAGAGAAGATCAACAGACAGTCTCAACAAAGCCAGGTCTTTTATTTTACATGTTGGCATAGGCTACAGTATAATTATTTATTCATTTGTTTGTAGGCCAACATATGAGCAAATTTGTTTTTATGGACTATCGCTATATTTAGGTCATTTAATGTGACTATTGTACATTTTGTTGCCGTTTTAGTTTCAATAAAAAAGTAAGATCCTTCAAGTCCTCATATCTAATTAGACAATAATAACAGAGCAAAGTACAATATAAGTAAAAAATGACCGCAAGTGAGGAAAGTCTGACAACTTGTGTAGTAGTCGTCGTCATCGTTGCCCCCATCCACTGCTGTAATGCAGTAAAGACATTCATGTTTCCCCAACAATGTATCTTGTTGACTTTGGTGAACCCCTGACATTTCCTCAAGCACCACCATGTAGTACATGTGTGATTTCAACTATTGGATGGATTGCCATACAACTTGGCTAAGACACTCTCAGGGTGATTTGTAACATCTTAATGATCCCTTTACTTTTCCCTGTAGCGACATCATCGGGTCAAAATTAAACATTTTCCAATATGTTGGTTTACTTTTCACGTCAGCCTCAGCCGTACTTTGTGTTTAGATATAAGATATTGAACATGGTCAACATTATAACTTCAAAACACCACCATGTTGTCATCGGGAGCATAAGTCATTAGCTCAAAGCACCGCTGTGCCCAAACCTCACAAAAAGCTGCTGGCATGGCTGCAGACTCTTAGCCTCATTAAAAGTCATGTGGTCATGCACCGCAAGCCTGCAGCACCACCTGTGTCTGCCCACACAGGTAAAGGGTATAAAAACAGGCAAACCTGGACTCAGACCAGCTAGTGTATCACATCACATCACAGACTTTTAGCTCACAGCTTTCAGCTTGCAGCTCCCTCAGACAGATAGACTTGTTTAGCTCCACAATGCACCAGCAGCCTTCATGACAGACAGTCAAAGAATCGACACATGCAGCTGGAGTCTGAAGTAGCCGGCAAACCAGTCAGTCAGTAAAGTCTTCCAGACAAGCAGTTTATTTGATTGGACACTTCCCTGTTGGCTGCCAGATTCCTGTGCTGGTCTCGCCTCAAGGCAGAAACTCTTCTGTTCTTTTTTCATGTTCCTGTTTTTTGCCTCCGCCTGGTCTTCAGAGGAAGAACTGCTCTGTCAGTATTTTAGCTCTCTTTATCTCTGGTATGACATAAAAACAGAGAGATTTGATTGTTAATCCTATGTGGCCCAGAACTGATTACTCTGTAACCGCTTTATCATGAAATGTAGAGCAAGAATAAAGAAGTTCAGGTTTGTATTCCAGTGTGAATCCAGTCTCTGATCGCAGGAAACCTTTTTCTGAACAACATCTAACACTGCAGCATTAGCACAGCCCAACGTCCATGATGCAATCAGTCAAGTCTAGGTGAAAACGCTTTTTTTCCATCTCCTCTTAAAGGGACTGTTTGTAACTTTGTAAGCGTATAAATGTAGCGGGTCGGCACACATGCGCGCTCGCGTATGCCGGGAGCCTCGTCTCCTCTGCCTGCTCGCCTTCACTCAGACAGAGCGCGCGTTCTTGCGTACTCGCTCCACCTCTAGACGTGAACGCGCGCTCACTCCACACTGCAGAAGAGTTAGTTTAGCACTGAGAATATCTAGTGAATGTTCAGTGGACGTTTGTGCAGAAATAAATGCTGCAGCTCCTCCAGAGAGAAACGTTACCGTCTCCCTCCTGCGCCCGCAGGGAGACACCGGGTGTCGGTGTCACGGTTCACGTTTCTCTCTGCGGAGGCTCGTCACTTCACAAGACACGGAAAATCTCTGTTGGTGCGCGCTGTGTCAGTGAAGGCAAGCGGGCAGCGGAGGAGAGGCTCCGGTTGCCGGTGTCTCCCTGCGGCCGCAGGAGGGTGAGGCAGGAAAAGCCAACACTAGGATCAGATCTAAATCATGTTCATGGAGAGACCTCTGTCTGGTCAGCTAACATTACTGACAAGCTGCTGAAATATAGAGTGATACTGTGGTTTTAGCTGACGTGTGTCGCCTCACTGTTTTGAGCGATGCTCGTTCATGTCTATTTAGAGCGAGCAAGCGCGAGCCCGACGCTGACTTTCGTTGATTTCACGACCACAGGTGTCGCTGTTAAGAAGCAATTCTGAAAGTTACAAATAGTCCCTTTAACTGTTCCCAATTACTTTTTTTTAAATTAATTTCATGTTGCACAGAGGCAGGAATATCAGATTTGCCTATAAATGTTTTATCCACAGTGATTTTGTCACAAGGTTCATCAAGAGTTTCATTTAGGAAAGCCTGGGATACGTGACGTCCCGTTTAATGATCATAAGAGACAAGCATAAAGCATCTCAAGGGAGCTTTTTCACACCAAAGTGAAATGTATAAAAACTGAGTGACAAGTTTTTAAACTTTTTTAAGATTAATGCACTCCAGACTTAGTTGTGTCCCAGAAAAGTTATGGAGTAACAAGGCATGTGACAAATCGAGGAGATGACAGCTTAGGACCTACAGCGAGAATTTCCTCGGTAAGGAAAAATCTTTCCTAACACTCTTCTTCAACTTGTCATGTCTTTCATGTTTTTTTTTTTTCTTTGCTTTGAGAAATCTTATTGAGGAACTTATTAAAATTAGCATTGAAAAGAATCCATTATTCTTTGAATTTACAACCAGACTGGCCAATTACAGTACGGTAGAGAGGACTTTGTGAACGCCAGCCCTGAAGACTGACATACAGATCAGAAGTGACTGTCTCATTGGCATGACGGTGTCTGTAGTGGTACTACTTATCTCTTTTTTTTTTTTCATCCTCAGCTATTAGCTGAATTAAATAAGCCTCTTCTCAGCTCTGTGCAGTGCTCGTTTGACTTAGCCCCTTCTGTCTTCTCCTGTCTAGAAGTTCAGATGTGAAATGATTGTGGCAAGTAATTTTTCCCTCCTAATGTAGATGATAGAGAAGCAGAGAGTATCATATGCTCTCAGCCAATAACAATGAAGCCGCAGTAATGGACCCATTAAATACCATCAATTACTGACAACTAGGTAGGGCTGGGGAGAATCATTGACATAATAGACACAAATATATGTTGATTTGCATTACATGCATCGGTGCATCAAAAGAAATATGGCTGCAGCCGGTCAAAGCATGCATTCCACCGAAGAGAGAGCAGTGGCTAGAAAACCTCGTCCACGATCCTCTAAAGTCTGGCGGTATTTTAGACAGAGATCCAACAATATGGTGCTCTGTAAACTCTGCAAATTGGAAATGGCTCATCACAGCAGTAGGCTACAACTGCTAGGCAGAAGGAAACCCAAAAGCATCCCAGAACGCTTCAACATGTTACCAAAGAACGTATATTGCTAAGAAGTGAAAGTAAATTGTTCATTCCATTGCAACATCAGCGCCCAGCAGCAGAGCTACGCTTCCGTCATTTTGGACAGAAAGTGACTACCGGGCGTGTGGCAGTAATCCCTTTTTAACTATATAAAAATGTGATAAACAATGATAAAAGTATTAATCCTATAACCCTATTTTTACTACTGAAACAGCATACAATCATAGTGCTGCTGTATAGACCTCAGTGCTGTAATACTCACGCTGGCCACTGTAACTCACAACTCTAGTGATGTAATGCGAACTCCAAGTCACCTCGCAGCTGCAGGGGGCCCAAAACAGGGAATCTGTCTCTGATATAATGTATGGCAGAGGAGGTACCTAGATCACGTGTATGGAATTGGGTATATGCTGACTAGTAGGATATTTAGACAGAGACCAGTAGAATTGAAGAATACCAACATTTATGAAGGCAGGATAGGAGGGATTAGTTCTTTGTTCCAAGTATATAAGGTTATGATGTAAAGCCAGCGGACAGTCGTGTCCGGACCGGCTCGGGTTTTGGTTGTGTTTGTTGATATTAAACACAATGAAAACTCTGCTTCTTGCAATATACTTGTACAGCATCAAGTGATTCATTTGAGTAAACTGTGTTGACTTTCTGACTCCATTAAAATTGAACATTGAAGAACACTGAACTGGTATCTCAGCCGTTCCTGGCCCAAGGCTTGAGATTTCAGACTCAACAGGCGCTAGTAAAACATCCGCCTACAAAGTGCCGTACAAAAGTAAAACATAAATTATTTCTGTTCTATTGTCATATTTAATGTCTCTGATGAACAGTAAAAGATATAAATATGCATTATAATTATTTACTTACTTACTTATTTATTTATTTATTAAACTTTTTGCCCGGCCGCTTCCCAGAGGAGCATAAAGTGAGAGATGGACATAAATGGAAGTCAGAAAAATCCTGCACACAAATTTTGAGTTTTAAGTCAAGTACATAAGAAAATACTACTGACTCTCTAGTTCAGGGAAAAGGTTGCTGTGACATACATACAGTGATTAAATGAATGTGTGTCACAACAATCGTTTTGAATTTGAGGTCCAGTAGTTTTCTGATCAGGCATCTGACAAACATGGTCTATTATCTTTTATCATCACTATTTTGAGGAAATTAACCGGTATATTAATCAGGAATTTCAAAAATAATCTTTCGAATAAAATCAATAAATTAGTCAATAAAAAAATAATTGAAAATAATCGTTAGGTGCAGCCCTACAGTGAGGGCATTGGAAGGTATTACACTGAAATCTTGTACGCTCAGATCCCTCCTACCTTGTCTTCTGAAGTTTTTTCAAAACATTCTCGGGAACAAATCATCCTATTTTGTCTAATTTCTTGCATCCTTCTTCTTGAGATATTTTCTCTATGCCCAGAATATTACATTTTCACCATGATAAGCCAGTAATCCATTACGCATGCTGTTATATTGCCAGTCTGAATGATAAGAAACAGAGAGCTCAGCTCAGTTAGCGAGGGAAATTACAGGCCAATGTCAGCCTGACCTGGCATTCTGATTTGCATGTGTCGGAGCTGACAAGCAGCGATTGTATCCGGTGCCGATGTGTCCGCTTGATGAGGCAGCTGGACATGATGCCAGTCCTTTTTCAAGCCTATGGTCTAGCCAGACACACTACCATCTGTGAGCTGTAAAATACACAGCTTTCCATACTTGTTAGAGATATTACATGATGTGTTACAGATTATGTGGTGACAGAGCAGCCTGACAGAAATGTGACTACAGCCCTGTTGAGCACTGAAATTAAAGTGCTTTGGTCTATGACCCGCTTTACACCTGGAATTAAAATTTGTCTCACGTCCAGATTGTATCTAGATATGATTTAACCTGATTAGATTTACACCTGGTATCAATATGTGTCTCCAGTTTCCACATTGATCCCCGATTGAGATCCGATCGCTTTGTCTGAAAGGGCTGAGAGGAAGCCTCTGGAGGGTACATACGCACGGGCTTGCAGCCGAGCACTGTGTGTAATGCGTAGAAAACATAAGCCTCAAAACACCGCCGTTTAGAGGGACACACACAGAGGGATGAGGAGAGGAGATGATGAGCATAGCGGTGGTGGCGATCTCCTCCCTAATCACGGCGATATAGTGACCGGAGGATAGGGATGCACCGATACCGGATCTGATATCTGGTCGATACTGTCTCAAATAGCTGGATCGGATATCGGTGACAATGGGGCCGATCTATTCAATTTAATTATATGTTTATATACATTATACATTATATACTGACATTTGAATTCCTGTTTAAGTTTTAAACAATCTGTTGCTGCATTAAAAAGGTTTACATTCAAATTGTAATTCCTGTTAATGTAGAAGTTTTTCTTTGCCAAGTTGTTGGTGTACAATTTATTATTTTAATAATAACAATTTATATTTATATCAATTTATTGTTATATTTTGTTTTACAAAGTTGGGAAAGCAATGTTTAAGACAAGCCTGATGCTGCCTTACACATGAAAGAATGATCCCAGTCAGATTGGTGCATCCCTACCGGAGGAGCACTGGGAGCGTGCTGCACACCCGGCCAAAGCTTGTAATATTCACTGCTGATTACTATCGAAGCTCCGGAGCCAAAAGATTATACTCGGAACAGCCATATTTCCGCCCATGTAGTTGCGGTAGGTGGATTGAAAATGCATTTGCATTTACACTCATGTTCAATGTGGTCACAATGCATTCCTGACCACCTACGGAGGTGGTTTGGCCGATTGGATTACAATCAGTCCTCATTAGGTTGTTTACCCCTGTACTTTCATGTTGTCAAGCACTATCCGATTGCAATCCGATCACCCAAAACACATTTTAAATGCCATGTGTACAGGGGGTCTATGTTTCATGATGCAATTAACATACCTCTTCCAGGAGGAGTGTGTTTTTGGTCCCATTTGTTTGTTTCTTAGTAAGCAGGAATAAATGAGGTCAAAAGCAGTTGGATTTCTCACAATATTGCGATATCACGTGAGGACATCAGCGTCCTGCAAGGAGCTACTGGCAGCTACAGGCGTGGCTTAGGTGCATGTGAGACGACACGGAGAGGTAACTGTTTTGTTCAAAGCAACAATGGCATCTCCTAAATAGGTTAGCATAGACGCTGCAATATCATCAGTTATATCAGAACCGGAGAGTATTTCTTTATTGAAAGAAGAGCAAAGAACGGCACTGAAGGCTTCTCCCAACTTTTTAAAGTGCCTGTCCTTTTTTCAAACAGTTTCCAATGATGGCTTCTCAGATGGTTCTGTGTAACAGAGCATCTGGCGTGTCAGGCTATCAGGCTATGGGCCTGAAGAAAGAAAGGATTCTCTGACAACACTCAGATCATATGAGATGTAGCTGTTCTGTCACTTCTTTCTTTCCTGATTTTATGCCTCCAGCATAAAAAACCTTGTGAATCTGTTCATAGTTTCTGTCAGACACCTTGTTCTCTTATCTCCCCCAATCTCCTTGGTAACCCCTAGCTCGCTCTTTTATTTCACTATTACTCGCTTTCCACTATCTTTGTCCCCCATCCCCATCTCACTCTGCCCGCCCCAACATCTTATTCTATCATGTACTGATGTCTGATGTGACCTTTAAGAGAGCACAGCTGACAGGCTCTGCGCTTTGATCTCTGGTAGATATTTTATCTCGGCATCCATTTTGGTGCCGTAGAGATGACACGGTTTTCACCCCCAGATGTCAAAGGGCTCACAGGGGACCGCGGCTGCAGTTTCCACAAGAGACACCTCTTTACACAACTTGCTTTCTGTTTCTTGTTGCTTTTACCGCAGAGCTTTTTAAAAAGTTCAAAGAGCATAATGCACGCTAGAAAAAAATACTTATCACTTACTTATTTCCGGCCAAGACTCGAGAGAAATGTCAGCTCAAAAACATACCAAAGGCAATATTTCAAAGTAAAAAAATCTGCTGTAAGCAAAAGTGTTTTTATCACCCAAGGGTGAGAAATATTTCAGCCATTGCGGCTCAACCTCTACTGGCACGATCACTTTCTGTGGCCAATAAAAAAGTGCTTTATATATCTGCAGATCGGGGGCTGGATATGGAGTACCCTCTTAGAACTTTACAATGTGTAGGATGGGTCATCGTAAACTAGTGATCATGTAACTTGGCAACAGTCCTATTCCGTCAGGTGGAGAGAGATAAAAGTGCATCTGGTTTGAAAAGTAGTGAAAATGATTCCTGAGGCCAGAGCCTCAGACTGTAAAGCTGTATATGGAATCACACAAGAGTACAATAGGAGTTCCCGACTGTAGAAAAACAAATTTTATGATTAGAGGGTGGTAATATGGGAGACTAAGCTTCTTATTTCCCTGTTAACATAATATTCATTCATAATTAATATTATTCCTTTGACTTTCTTTATATTTAAAGAAAATATCAAGACACATAAATCTGAGTTCTGCTGATTATCTGTGCATTACCGTAATGCTGCATTACTATCTTGTATTACTAGTTTTTAGAAACGCCTCATGTGTAAATTACAGTGAAATACAGTGCGTTTCAAAACACCGACACATTTTATCAGAAGATCACTGCCATTAAAACACTCAACTTTATCCTGCATCTGAGAATCATTCTTGGAAATCTGGAAGTTGAACTAAAAATAGTCTTACTTCAGTCGATACAGCTGAATGTCTAGGGGTGCTTTCACAGGCCAATATTTAGTCTGTTTTAATCGAACTCTGGTGCAGTTCAACCCCTTTGTTTGGGCGGTTGTGAACGCAGTAATCGTACTCCAGTGTGGACCTAAACACAGGCTGCCTGTGCAGATGTTTGCTTGACTTCTGGGCTGAAAAGAACATATAGAATATGATAAAGTCCACAAAGATAGTGACATTTATGTCATTGGAGATAAACTGAAGGAGAAGGGATTTGCGCTCACAGTAGATCAGTGTCAAAGTAGTCAAAGTTAAAAAACTTGGACTGCAATATATCAAAGTCTGTGATTCCCTGCATAGAAGTGGCAGCTCTCGAGACGAAAAATATCAATTTGCTCCTCCGTACACGCCCCTCAGGAACTTATTTTTTTTTTATTTGTTCTGCTTTAATTTGTGCATTGTGAAACCGAACCAGACTAAATAGAAAACACTTGTAGTACACTATAGGTTACGGGGTGGGACCTGAAAGAATACACTTTAGTTGCCGAGTTTGGGACATGCAGAGTTTTAAATATGAATACGGCAGCTCAGTAAAACACCACAATAGTGCCATAGATAAAGTGAAAGGGGGATTAAAAAGCAGTCTTGTTTTTTCATGCTGTATTCCTGTATTTTTAAAGTTTAATTCACTTAGATATGACTGTTTTACATGCAGACATGATTGCTGCTCTTTAATCTTCTGCTGTTTTAAAAGTGTTCGGAACGGTTTTCAATGCATCCATCTCTCGCACACAGCTGTTGATTTACAGTAGAAACTGTAGAATAATTCAACAAAACGACAACTGTGCGTATTAGCGTGGATGTTTCTGTGGTTATTTCGCAACAGTCTGGTTGCAAAAATTGTAACTAGCAGATCTGCTGTACATAATTGTGGTTTGACAGTGCACACCATGATTCCAATTAGAGACTGCAGATGGAACAGATACAGACAAAAATGAAAAAGGGGTTTGTGTAATTTTAGAAGTTTATATGGGTGTGCCTTCACCATATAAAGTGAACAAAATATTATGGAATAAAAGTGCGCTGATCTGTGGCAGTCAGCGGGACGTGCAAAATGCAGGGTTTCCGCAAGTGTATTGCAAGCCCGGCGGCCTAAGTTGACTCCCCACTGGGCCTATAAAACTACAACGAGAATTCCTTTAAAGGAATAATTCAGTGGTGGTCCAACTATTCTCATTTTAGTGGCAAACCGTTATTCAGAGTTTTGCTCAGCACCCCTGCTCAGCAGGCTGCCAGGCCTGACAACTTTGCTGTTAGAAACCCCGAATCACACTCATCCTCGGCACCAAGACTGCAATATGCCTCTGGATGCTTATCGCCACAGCCCCTACCAATCCTTACCTCCCACTGGGGCGCACAGCAAGTCACCAAGATACCAAACCAGCACAGCTAAGGGCATCAGTGCGCCTCAGGAAAATACCGGTTTGCCGATGCAACACTGTGTTCTGCGGCAACACAGAAACAGATACTGTATAGGTTACATACTATATAGAAGGCCTGCTTCTGAGAGGGGTAGACGTTCTCCTTGCATAATGAATGATTTCCTGGTTTTATATCAATCTGAACCATAAACTGAAATGAATAATGACATTTTGCTACAAGTTATATACTGTGGATTAGAAAGACTCACAGGCTGATCTACTATATTTAGTGCAGAAAATAGAAAAAATAAAGAAAATTGCATTTTGTATGGGTATCCCTTAACTGAATTTGAAGCAGCTGTCATACGGTGTTATGCCACGGCATTACCACACTCCCCTGCCATTATGGTCACTGACAGCCCCATGATGTTCAAAGGATTTCATAACCTTTCATGCAGAATGGGTAAAATGATCAAAAGCGGTTCTGATACTTGACCTTTTTAACATAATATCATGCTTGTAATGCCTAATGAGGCAGGACAGGATTCAAACAAAGAGGCGCAGATGAGAGCACTGTAGATATAATCTGAGAGGGTTACGCTGATGGTTGTGATCTGCGGCTCTCCACGGGACATACAGAGCCAAACAGTGTACTGCTGGACCAATTAAGATGAGTTTTAAGAGATTCAATGATCCTATATAGATCACCAAAATGTCTGTCCTCTTCCATCATATTCATATACTGCTATTGTACAGTATTTACTGAAGCCAAAAAGGTAAAATCACAAACACTGTTTACATGTTGCTCTTACCAACATGGCTAAGAACACATCTGTGCATTGTGTTTGCCTAGTTTCTGTATGAGGCCCATTATCCAGTGTGTTAGGTTCACTAATTATCTCTATAAAAGCTGGCTGATATGTCCATGTGTCACACATTCATGTACAGACATGCATAGCATAAATGGCTGCATGGACAAAACACACACACTCAAACATAACATAGCCCGAAGCAGCAGAATTACAAGATCAAATAAATCTAATTCCATCTGCACATTGGGATTAGCCAGTGGTGTGGAGTGTACACACAGAAACAATTGCACTGATAAACACACATGTATGCACACAGAAATATGAACATATGCACACACACACAAAAAAAAACTGCATGAACTAACTTTCTGTGGAAGAAGCCGTAGTTCTGGTCCCTTTAAACCACAGGGGTCACGTTAGGGCCAGCCAAATTCATTCTGAAACTAAGAGCTCATTTTAGCAGTGGAGTAATTAAAAAAAAAAGTCAAATCATCCAATAAAATAAGGTGCAGTACTAACAAAGTTAAGAAATTCAGACTTGTAGTACACCAGCGCTTTGTGGTGTAGTACAAAAACAACCATGACATTTAATTAGTAAACAGAAGGATGACATTTAGACAACAGATGTATGCTGTCATCAAAAGAAAATGCACACATGCAGTAGATATATGACTTGCACATGCATCTTCTTAGTTTACAAAAACACAACAAAGCCTATGCTCTGATCCACGTTCACAGATCTAACAATAGATATTCACCAATAAAAGTTATTAATGCATGACTTACACATTTGTTTTGATATGTTTGCCATGTAAAACATACCCTACAGTATTCTAGTTAGATATTAAAGCTAATGACTCTGATTATATAGCACCGCTTAAAAACAAAACAAGGATGACGAAATGCTCACGACCAACTCGCAGACCTTCTGCACAGGCCCATTCACAAATCACACATCACCAACTGGTGACTGAACAACCAATCAACCAACCAGCTTGCCAGAACACAGCAGTTTGACAATCCAGACAAACAACAACAACTCATAATATAACATTCATAAAATCAGCAAGCACACTGCATGAGCCACGGCGGGCCATTTAACCATCAGGAAAGACACCGGCGAGCAAAGACACAGACAGGTACAGAGACAGGCAGCTAGCATCCAACTTAAATAGGCCTACTTGATTTGAAGTCAACTTTAATGGAGATGAAGTGGTCCATATCCAGAATATCCCACTGCACTTGTCACTGTGTTGGTCCTTCCTTTAGATCGAGTTCCTCGTCTCTCTCCATCGTGGTTAGCTGTCTTCATAAGATCTAATATCATTAGCAACACCAGAAAACAAACTAGCTCTCCTGGTTGTTTCATTTAAACAACTGCTGTTGTCAACTTTAAATTGGTTGTTGTGAGTTCAGACTGTGACTGGCTTCAAAGTTTACACAGTTTTCAGTCCATTTTTAGACATATTTTTGCAATTATCTTTGACTCAATGGTGTGCCTCTCTTTACAGACTGACATACTGTATGCGTTTACTTTAATGTAAATAGTTGCAAAAATATAATTTATTTTCTAGAGCCAAATAATAAGATAAAATGCTCCCAAACACTGTTTAAATGTTGATCTTACCAACATGGCTAAGAATACATCTGTGTACTGTGTTTGCCTAGTTTTTGCATGAAGCCCATTATCTAGTGTGTTAGGTTCAAATTATGTCTACAAAAGCTGGCTGATATGTCCATGTTTCATACATTCACATACAGATGTGCACAGCATACTAAGAACTGCTGCATGGACAAAACAAACAGAAATAAGCATGCACACTCAAACATACCATAGCCTGAAGCAGCAGAATTACAAGATGAAATCAATCTGATCCCATCTGCCCATTGTGATTAGCCAGTGGTGCGGTGTGTACACACATGAATTGCGCTGATAAACATACATGTATGCACAAGGTAAAATGCACATATGCACACACACAAAAATAAAAACCCACATGCATAAAAACACTGCATGAACTAACTTTCTGTGGAAGAAGCAGCAGTTCTGGCCTCTTTAAAGGGGCCACACTGGGGCCAGCCAAATCACTTCTGAAACTAAGAGTGCATGTGTGTATGTAGACAGCTTGCGAGAACACAACAGTTAGACAATTCAGACAGACAATAACACATAATATAACATTTATAAAATCAGAAAGCACAATGCATGAGCCACGGCGGGCCATTTAACCATCAGGAAAGAAACCAGTCAGCAAAATCACACACCATCAACAGGTGACTCAACAACCAATAACTTAACATTACATTAGCAACATTCAAAGTCATGCAAGCTTTTTACTCCTGCCACTGTGGGAATGTAAACATCAGACAAACAACAGCACATGGCCTAATATAACATAAAATCAGCAAGCACACTGCAGAACCCAAGACGGGCCATTTGACCATCAGGAAAGATGGTACCTTTAAATTGTTTGTTGTGAGTTCAGACTGTCACTGGCTTCACAGTTTACCTCAGAGTTTCTTCTTCCAGAGTTTGTTTCCAACATTAGTATCGCAGAAACGTGCCAAAGACCGCATGCAACTAACTGTTTGATACTTGCACGTCAAAAATCACCTGCAACCTCTCCACATGGATTCCCGTCTGACTGTTCGGATGCAATACCGTCTTTGACCACACAGACGGACCATTGTAAATCAGTGCAAGCTAGGGAGGCGCTGTTTTACTCATTTGAAGAAATAAAACAGGAGAAAGAGTTTGGAGCAACAACAAAATAAGAAGTGTCTGTTTTGTGACACAGAAAATGATTAAATATTTTTTAAATATTAATATAGTGCCGACTAACTGCAACTTTGTCATGAAAGTGAAGTAAATTAGTTGCATGCAACGTTTTCTTTCCTAAAAAACACCCAGGGTGCGTTCAAAATCGTATACGTTTTCCTTTTTACCGTGAGTACATACTGCAGCTGCCCTTACAAAGTGCATACTGTTGCATGCACTACGCAAACAATCAAGGCCTATTGAAAGAGGATGGGTCATGGGTCTTGAGCTCTGGGGTATGACACATGCGCAGTTGTAACTGGAGCTGCGGTCGTCCGTTGCTATTGCCTCAATTTCAGGGAGTGCAGACTGTGCATGTTTTTTTTAGTTTTTTGGGTTTTTTTAGCATGCTGGTTCAAAGTATTTTTATTGGTATTCTGTACAAAATCCAATGAATCACAGAAATAATTGTGTAAACAAATTATACCCCGCCCCCATCCTTATAACAATATTATTGCACCATTAAATAAGCAGAATAATTTCATAAACAATTACATTTATATACATATAAATGAATTAAATCCGATAGAAACATAAACAAAACATTTACAAAAAAGGAAAGGACCAAAAACACAAAAAGATAAGTAAATTAAAAATAATAATAATAAATAAATTAAAAAAAATTAAAAAAACCTAAGTATAAGTTGTGAATTATATATAATATGAGGTCAGCAGTTTAAAACTTCAATGTCAGTGGTATCCATTTTTTCTATATACATTAAAAAGGGTCTCCATATAGCATAACATGTCTGAGCACACCCTCTTGTAGTATAGCAAATCTTCTCCAATACCAAATGATGTACGAGATCTTTAAACCACATCCTAAAGGTTTACATGTGTGACACGAGACTGTGCATGTGTTTTACCCCATTATTTTTGTCACACTGCATTTGACATACTATGTATTGGGACATACTACATCTTTTTCTGACATACTAAATAGTATAGGTATTGGAATGCACAGCCAGACTCCATATTCAGTAATCATTATTACATAGTGGCACTCTCTGAAAATGTTTGGAGAAACTTTTACTATATTTAACACTGATGTAGCTGAACGGATCTGTGAATTAGTAGCTGTGCTTTCTCAAATATTTCCACTCAAAACCTAATACCCATAATCTCATTGGCTATAAATTGACCTCAACTGTTGCTATGGTAGCTGTTATATAAGTGCATGCACATTTAGTATATTAGTGTATGGCAGTATGTGCTAAAAATATTTGTGTATTGACGTGTGTCCAAGTTTATATTTGTGTGTCAGTGTATTAAGTTTGTGTGTCCATGGGATCCGTTTGTTGTTTTGCATCGACCTTGGCTCAGCCTAGCGATTAATAAAACATGTACACTAGGTAGGAGTGTGTCCCTGTGTGTTAATGTGTGTGTCAGGAGAGAGGGACTGCAGCAGAATATGGTGACTGGAAATCTAGGTCATCAGCGAGAGAGAGAGAGGGAGAGAGAGGTACAGTACATTATAAAGACAGCAAGAGAGGAAAAAGTACATCAACAAAGACAGAGGTAATCAGACAACAGTGAAATAGAGGTAAGCTTTAGTGAAGATGTCTTTTTAGAAAAAGACATTTTTGTGTGTGACTTGCTCACTTGCCCTAGGCAGGTGTGGAGACTATAATTACAACCTGTGTAAGAATTTCCCTCCTGTCTATTTGTCCAGATAATGCAAGGAAAATTCCAGTTATCCGCCTAAAGCAGTGTAATATGTTGCTTTTTATAAACAGTAATCAAGTTTGTGAGAGAGTAGCAATCTCTGGTTAAATCATATTCATCCCAATACATGTATCTGTATCAACTGCTTTAGTGATGCAACTATTACACCATGTGTTTTTCCTACAGTGTATAGTGACCTGTCAAAATGTTTTCAGTGAAAATGGCCTATTATTTACCTCATTTGCTTTTACAGTATAATGTTTTGCAGACATCCATAAGTTTTAGCCAAAGACCCTTCATGCAACTGTATCTTAGGAGGTATCATTTTTACTTCTTCTTGCAAACATACAGTATATTAGTTTTGTACTGCTAAACATTCACAACAAAGTTCTTGCACACCAAGTCTTATTGCCAGTATAAAAAAGTCTCTCTCAGTCAGTACTCTTCTTTAAAAGTAATTATTAAAACATTAATTCATGTATTATATATTTCTTATTTCATATGTTTTATGTAGGGCTGCAAAATTTTGAAAAAAAATATCTAATTGCAATTATGTTTGACTGATATTGCATTTGCGATATGATTTATGATATTAGAGGGAATGATAATCATTATTCTCATTTTCATTGAAAAACATGTTCAGATGATTATAGAGTGATTTTTGCAGGGGTCTGTCATGTTCTGGCACAGCCAGAGCATTGAACTTTTTTCCTTTTGATATAGTTTGGAATGTCTCTTGTTGTTATTATTTACTTGTATGTGATTTTGGATTTGGTTTCTTTTATATTATTCCGGTGTTTCCTGTTTTATTTTGTAATTCACTCCTCCTGTGTCTTGTCTGGTTTTACTTCCCACCTTTGTTTGTTTTCCCGCCTTTTGTTGATTGTCTGCCCCGCCCTGATTTGTTTCACCTGTGTTTAATCATGTCTTGTATTTAAGCCTGTGTGTTCCCCTCTGTCTTTGTTGGTTCGTTTGTCTCTCCAGCCTCGTTTACCTTGTCCTCCGTGTTACTTGTTACCTCCTGTCCTGATCCTGGTGTTCCTCGTGTTTCCCTTGTTAGTGATTTTTGGTTTTGTCCTCAGTTTGTTTTTTTTGTTGTTTGTTTGGATTTATTTGTTTGTACTATGTTCCCCTCCCTGCATTTTTGTGTTTTGGATTTTTCAGCTTGTGATTATTAAAGCTCGCTTTTATTTTAAACTTCTTTTCCTGCCTGTAACTCTGCGTTTGGGTTCCCGGTAAAATCACCCTACCTATGACAGGATCTGTACCAAACAAAGATGTTTAAGTCTATAGAATATGATGTGTATGCCAGGACATCTCTGAAGTACCACAATATTTCATTTAAAATGCTTTAACAAATATTGCAATGATAAAATTGCAGTAGGACATACTGCGATTTCGATAAAATTAATAATTGTGCAGAAGTCTTATGTAAGTTTTGTTACCCAGAGAATCCTTAAATTTCCTCCTAGTTCAGTGGTCACAGTAGGTCTCACTATCTGTAAGTCACATATCACATGTATGTTCCATCTTTCTAACACCGCTTATAAAACATATCCAAAATTAATTGTAACTTTATGAAAATATGACGGGAAAATAGTAAAAACTGCAATCTTCTTATTGTCAAGTCTGGCTCCACTACAACACCCCAATCTCAGTTGTAACTCACTACAGTTAGCCAGGTGTTACACACTGCCTCAACTAGCCACGGCCCTGAGACTAACACGTCTGAATTTTAAAATAAAGCGGTGTTCCACTGAGAACATTATTCGAACTACTCCGTTATAAAATATTGTTCTCTTTTTGTGATTTATTTTTATCCTTGTTGTGATTACTTTTTATTCATTTATTCTCACACAAGGCTGCCGTATAAAAGAGACTCCAGCCTCAGTGGAATCCTCTTGTTAAAATAAGAATACTAAATAAGTGGAAGAAGAGAGGGAAAAAAAAATCACGTATCGTGTCTACAATGCATACAGTAAATGTCTATGGGGTTTCTTCTGCAGATTGTTTTAATTGGCTGTCCAGATCATGACACACTTTTAAATATCGCAGGATTCACACACACACACACACACACGCACACATAACCCTGACCCTGAAATCTGCAAATCAGCAGAGGAGCTTCATTAGAGGAATCATGAAGAGTAATCGCACCCTGCGTTTGGTGCATGTTGCGTTTGAGCCCCGAGGGGTCCATTAAGCCAGTGATATTGTTGCTTTGTGTACGGAAGAGGTCGTCATGAGCTTATGGAGCGGTAACACACGCACAAACACATCAGCAGTTTGGATGAGAGTTGCTTGGAATAACAATGTGATCATAGTAAATATGCACACGCAGATGTAAAGAGGATGCTGTGGCAGAATGTGCAAATTTAATAATGTGTTAACTGGACGCCAGCAGTAAGACAGCATCTTCTTTATGCATACAAGGTAACAACAGTAACCTGGCTTTGAGTCAATGCGTCTGATGTTTGTTATAATATATTCAGCAAGCTAAGCGTTGGACTGACTTTCATGCTGTTTTTTTTTTTTTTTTTTTTTACCATCCATACAAAGATTCACACAGCCTCATGGGTTCATTTTGATGTCTACAAGAAAACACAGCTGTGTGCAGTACATAATGTTACTACTGGGATCATCATTTCTTCCTCCTATATTAGTTAATGCTCATTTAAACAGCAGAGAAGAGAGGAAGCCGGCAGCTGCACCTTTTCATACCTCTGTGCTGGCGGACCTTTCATGTGTGGGTGGGACACCACAGGTGCGTCGAGTTTATTGGTGAATTCACAACCACAGTGATGTTGCAGGTCGTCTGTTTGTCTGTTTTGGGATCCTGGTGGGCTGCCGTGGAGTTAGCCGTGTAGATTATTCTGTTTGCTTTGGCTGCTATCTAAATTGCATCACCCAGGCATAAAATAGACTGATACCACTGATAGCCAGTTAGCGTAGCTGAACTCTTCAGGGATCTAACCAGTGTGGAGTGATAAAATAGCCAGAATCTGTATGCAATGCTAATGAGAGTGCCAGACTTCTTCCAATAGCTTTAATCCCTGAGTATGCTACTGTAACTAATTTATTTGTGTTCATTTTCTCAAAATGAGGCTCTCTTAATGACCCATGATGCTCACTTTAGCACCGGCCCTTCAATAAGTAATTACTGTAAGATATTCACTGGCATATGGGCCGTCTCAGTTCAGTCCAAAGTGGTTGTTTTTTTTTTTTAACTATTTTTGTTTTATTTTTAATTCTCTTAAATGACTGGACCAGTGGGTAGAATTTAGGGGAATATATTAACAGAAATTAAATATAATAGTCTTAACAGAGAATTGATGTTTTCATTAGTGTATAATCACCTGAAACTAAGAGTTGTTGTGTTTTCGTTAGCTTAGAACGAGCCCTTTATATCTACATAGAGAGCGGGTCCTCTTCACGGAGTCCACCGTGTTGCACTGCCATGTTTCTACAGTAGCCTTTCACGCTTTTACGTTACCTGAAGGCCACCGTAGTTCTCTGACATGCTTGAAAAGAAAGGGGAGAGAAGAGGGGTACTCAGCTGGTTGCAATCTGCAACCACACCACTAGATGTCGCAAATCCTGCACACTGTCTCTTTAAATCTTAATTTTCTGAAACCTGTATAATAACTCATCACTGTGTCCTCTCAAGATGTTATTTATTTCTTGATCCTTCTTTTTTTGTACCTGCGCAAGTGAAAGATATATTTCTATACACTCAGGTGCCAGTTTATTTGGTACACCTATCCAAACCTGCAGTAATACAGTCTACTGCAGCAGCCCTCCTACTGTACAAACCTAAAGATTGTAATGTTGCAGTTTTGTTGAAACTGTTTCAGAGAGGTATTGACTCAAATGGTCACTTTGGATAATGAAGTTTGAGGTTTTATTGAGTTATAATGCGTTGTACAGAGTTATATTACAGGAGTTTGTTATATTTTTAGTGTTTTATGTAAAAGAAAAAAGAAGAAAAAAAGGCCTGTGTCATTCCACGTTTGCTTGTGAATAAAGGGGAACTGCCAGATATCATAGCTTTATTTTTCCATCATGTTTTTCCTCTATAGCCCATTATGTCCAATGTGATGTTTTCTCTGCTGACAATCCTACGACAGTTGCCAACTGTCTTCGACATGCTGCATGGGAAACGTCTCCTAAAATGAATTTCAACACATATTGCTGTCCATCTCCATTTCCCATAATATACACACTGAGGACTGAGACACCCAGGCTGCACTGAATCAACTCAAAAGAGCAATTATTCAACCCAGCAAGTGTAGATGTATGAACACTCACCTCGAGTGTGAAGACAATGGCATAAAAATATCAAAGAACATCAAAAGTGAAATGCCAATGCTGAATGGATTATCCTCATGTTAATAGAGTCTGCGGGGGATCCATTAAACAACAAATTTAATAAGATCAAAGGGCTTGTTAGAGGGCTTTAAAGATGGCACTTTGAAAATGCACTACACGGGTATCTTAAATACAAATTATATATGATTTCCCTATCCAATTTTTATGCATTTTCAGGACACCTGTTGGTGCAAGAGGAAAGAAAACCTTTTTTTTCCTGCAGGAATGTGAACTATTACTCTAGGGAAGTCACATGACTTAAACACTCAGAAAATAGTTGAAATAAAACATCCAATTATCCATTTGTTTCCGCTTATCCGGGGCCGTGTCGCGGGGGCATCAGGCTCAGGGATTTCCAGACGTCCCTCTCCCCAACAACGTTTTCCAGCTCTTCCTGGGGGACCCCGAGGCATTCCCAGGCCAGAAGAGATATACAGTATAATCTCTTCAGCGTGTTCTGGGTCTACCCCGGGGCCTCTTACCAGTTGGACGTGCCCGGAAGACTTTCAAAAGGGAGGTGTCCAGGAGGCATCCTGATCAGATGCCTGAACCACCTCAGCTGGCCCCTTTCCACACGAAAGAGCAGCGGCTCTACTCTGAGCTCCCTCAGGATGTCTGAGCTCCTCACCGTATCTCTAAGGCTGAGCCCTGCCACCCTACAAAGGAAACTCATTTTGGATGCTTGTATCCGCAATCTCATTCTTTCAGTCACTACCCAAAGCTCATGACCATAGGTGAGGGTTGGAACGTAGATGGACTGGTAAATCGAGTGCTTCGCCTTTCAGCTCAGCTCCCTCTTCACCACCATAGTCCGGTACAGCGCCCGCATAACTGCAGGCGCCTCACCGAACCGCCTGTCCATCTCCCGATCCGTTTTACCTTCACTCGTGAACAAGACCCCGATATACTTAAAATCCCTCGCTTGGGGCAATGACCCACCCCCAACCCGGAGGGCGCAGTCCACCATTTTCCAGCAGAAAACCATGGCCTCAGACTCGGAGGTACTGACTCTCATCCCGACCGCTTCTCTCTCGGCTGCAAACCGCCCCAGTGCATGCTGAAGGTCACAGTCCGATGACGCCAACAGAACCACATCATCTAATAAAATAATAAAAAATAACAAAAAATAGAACATAATATTATGAATCATATTTCTAGAATATTATAACAATAATACTGTACAGTCAGTGCACTCCTGGGCTGAATGTGTTTTTTTCCGTTATAGCAATAGAATCTGATTCAAATGCGACACATTTGCAAAGATACCCCATGTCAATGTGACCTTAACTGATTTAAAAGAGACAATACAAATGATTGCACCAAAAATAATGAAGTCGAGGCAGCAGACTGGAATGTTTAATGGATTTTTAAACAACAAAGAGAAACAACGGAGAGCCAGGAACACTGGGGAGAAAGGGAAAGTTTGTTTCAAAGTCACAGGTCAGGTCTTGAAGATGCTGACTTCTCAGTTCCCTTTAAGGGAAGAAACGACGAAAGAAAGAAAAGTACAGACATAAAAGAAATATGTACCATAACAAACATCCCTGGATTCATTCTATAGGCTTTTCGCTTGTGCTACACAGATTGACTATCAGACATAGAGAACAGACTGTACTGTAGGTAACAATGAGAAGACCAATAACCAACTGAGAAATAATAATGTAACATAAACGCTATGACAACTGGATCTGGAGCAGGCAGTGAGATGACGACCAGATGTGATGAAACACTTCCACCATATGGTCGGTAGGATCTGCAGACAATTACACACTCAGTCAGTTATAATTACACTGTAAATTATGTAGCCAAATACACCAAATGCTTGGCCACTTGCGTTTTTATGATGAGATTAATCAAGGTAAGAGCTATTACCTTTTATGGTTTTGTATGTATCAATCAAAAAAAAAAAAAAAGTTTAATGTTTAAAACGACTGACAGATTGTACAAAAGCAACTCAATATCAAGACATGGTCCTTTTTACATTCATCTCTCTGCAGCTTCACAGAACCAAACACATTTCATTTTCTCTTTGATTGTCTACTTCAACTTCTCAGTCACCATTTTAGTGCTCCACACCCCAACGGCTATAAGCTGGTATAGTGTCTGAGTTTTGAGAGAACAGAGAGACGAAAAAAACAAGACTTCAAATAAAGAGCTAGAGGAAGACATAAACTGTGTCTATGCGAGAGAAAAAAACAATAAGGGGATGAGATGGAAGTAGCTCGATCAATTCATCCTCTTGTTTGTCTTATATAAATGTTTACGTCTCAGTTCCGCATTGAAACATTTTATTGATCGGAGATTTTGTTTTTCCCTCAAAAGAGACAAAACAAAGCGTGTTTACATGCACGTAAAGGACCAGCTCAGCCAACCGCAAAAAATATATTTTCCTGCACCCACAATTGTGTTTACAATGAGATATCTGCTGCTAAGAGTCTGGCTGTCTCCCGAATATACAGCAGTGTAGTAATCAGGTTATTTCAGAGCATGTACTACACGTCCTCCAATGCCCTGTGTTAACCTTATTTCTCCCAGTAACCTGGTTTCTTGGTTAGTGATAGATTTAAGAGCTTGACCTAAAACTTTGTGACAAAACACATTTAGAAGATGCATGTCCTCCTTTGGCAGAAGCAGCAGCGCTATCTTTAAAAAGTGTCTTCCTGCAAGGCTGTTCGGCAGTGCACCTCCTGGGCTCGGCTGGTTTTCTGCATGAGTGAGCAAGAGCAGAAGAGAGGAGCAGGAGGGAAAGACGGTGGAGGTGAAGCTGGTCAATAACGATGCCTGTGTGTGTGTGTGTGTGTGTGTGTGTGTGTGTGTGTGTGTGCTTCTCTGAAAAAAATGGCAGGGAGGAGAGAAATAATTGTTGAATTGTTTTTTATAGAGCTTTCCCTGGGAGATTTGGATGCAGATTCATTAATCTAAAAGCAAGATGTATGCCCTCTCTCAGGATTTTCTGGGGGAAACAATGCAGCACAGGGGAGAGAGCAGCTACACTTGACTTTTTCCTCTCCCCCTCTTTCCTCTCATTTTCTATCCATTTATTTTTTCTTTGATTCTTGCTCTTTGTCACTCCCTCTCCCTCTCTGTCTCTTCTCCTGCAATAAAACAGTGGATGTGAACACTTGACGGAAATAGGGTGCTTAAAAAAATGAATTTGACAAGTTCAGTTTGAGGTTTATGGAGCTACTCCTGACAAGGCAATGTAATTTAAATTCTTTTTTTAAAATACCAAAAATTAATGTTCGACATGTATTACATAGAGCTGTAATTGATGTTATGACATCAGCTTTGGGCACAATCTCTTTGTCTGCATGAGACTCTATTGCAATTTTGTATTTTATATATTTTATATACAAATTGTTTGGTTTCACCAGGGTCAGGCTGTTCTCATACACCGTTCAAAGCTATACCTGCAAAAAGTAATGCACTGTAATTTGTATATATCCCACAGGGAGGAGGTTGGCTTTCAATGGGTGGGTCAAAAAACACCAGACTTTTGACCAGGAGACCAGTGTTTGTGTCCCGTGCGAAACCAGAAGTCAACATTGATTTATTTGTCACGTAACTTCCGTACTTAAGTGACGACAGTTCCACTTATTTTAACTCCAAACTCGATCTTTTCCTAAAAACTATGTAGTTTTGTTGCTTATACCTAACTAAGTAGTTCTGTTGCCTAAACCTAACCAAGTCGATCATTCCTAACCTAACTAAGTAGTTTTGTTGCCTAAACCTAACCATGTTGATTATTTACTAAACCTAAGTAGTTTTATTGCCTAAACCTAACCATGTTGATCGTTTACTAAACCTAAGTAGTTTTGTTGCCTAAACCTAACCATGTTTATTGTTTCCTAACCTAACTAAGTAGTTTTGTTGCCTAAACCTAACAAAGTTATTTCCTTTGAAGACAGAAGTTTATTTTGAAAAGACTGGAGCAGAAATTGTAACGTGTTGCTGGACATTCGTAGGAAAACACTCAAAAAAATGAGGAATAACTTTTCGTAAGATATCATACGAACCGTTGAACTGTGTGAAAATATGTTGCCAGGGTAGACAAGGGTTGGCAACCTTTGACGCCAGTTTGTGAGGTAAAAGAGCATGTTTTTTTTTCTGTGGTGATGATACCACATACAACCAAGAAAAAGGAACACAAGCGGAAGATGAAGCCCTCAGGTGAGCACTAGATACTCCTCATGGATCAAGCCGAATTCATTTTATCAAGGACTGAGACTCACATTTTCATGTGGCCTCTGCAGTGGGTGTACAATGTTCCTATGGGTTTTTTTTTCTCACCCTCCAATTGAACCAAACTAAAAGAGAAAATGCTCAAGAGATTGACTAAACTGTTCCAAACATAAACAGTGTGAACACACTTTTTGTGTTGCTTTGAACGCGTACTGGATGCCTACACACACACACACCCACAACTTCCTCAGATTACATCAGCTTCTGTTACGCTAAAAGCACACAAACACACACATACAAATTCAATCACAAGCATATTTTGCTCAGCTTTCGCCTTTCGCTTTACTTGCCCAGAAGGGTCACTTAAATTCTTATTCACAAGAACGGCCTGGCAGATAGCTTCACATTTATCTCCCATCAAATTTTATAGCGAATCAAAACACACACATAGATTCCACAGCTACAGCACAAGCATCCACTGATGTGATAGTTTACCTTTCCAGTTGATCCCCAAAGGGAATACTCTTTTCAATGCAGTGACTCCTGAAACTGGAAGGGATTCAGAGTCTTCAGCAGCACGGCCATTTCACCTCTGTTGCAAGGAAACTCCTGTAAAAGAGATTTTTTTAATTTTTGTGAGGCCATTTACTGGTTAAAAGGAAACTCAACAGATTGTACACATGAAGTTCAGCTAACTTGTCATGAGGATTACTTCTCAGCCTGCAGAAACAGCTGTATAATAACTTCTGGGGCTCTGGAGAAAGCTTCCTCAGGTGGAAAAAAAATCTCTGATTGGGTTTGAGACTGTTTACAGGAAGCCGGCATTACAACCCAGGGATATGGGATTTAAAAGAAGTTAGTATTTATGATGCAGGGGAGTCTAAAGAAATATTCTATCAAGATGCATTAGATAAAAAGACCCTGCTTAGAGACTAAAAGTCTGGATATCTCAGCCTCTACTGCTTTGATTTTGATCATTCTTTTTTTTTAAATCTGTCTCTTGTGATTCACCAAACTTAATGGAAGTGTAAATTAACCCCACTCCTACCCCTTTAAATTAAACGACCAAAGTTACAATGGTTTCTGGTAACAGAATCTAAACACGTAAACAAAGTTAGGTGTGTTAGGACAAAATGACCTGATCATGGATGGATGGTTTTTGAGAGGACATTTTCAAACCTGGATTTTGAGCATCACTGGGACTATAAAAGCCTGGGTGGGTGCCCTAAAGAGGGTTGAGCAAGTGCAACCATCATAATCATAACAATCCCGTCTAACAAGCACATCCTCCCAAAAACACCTGTAAGCCCTAATATTTTCAATGAATCCAACAAAAACACACAGTGGATGAATTGTCGAAGTAGCTATTATGACCATAACATACTGACTTTGATTCTGGAGCCAGCCTCTAGTGGCCAGATTGAGAAACTTCACACATGCAGAAAGCCTTTTTTCACAGCAGACATTTTGACTTACTAGGAAAAGCACAGGTGTTAGTCATAGACTGTATATAAAGATGGACGACATGACAGCTCCCCTAAAGTGAAGCCAAAACATCTGGATCGCCCCCTGGTGGCTGGCTGCAGTATAGGTCACAAAGCTCCGCCCCCTCCATGTTAGTGGACGGGACACGGGCCAAACTAAACAGTCAAAGTACATGTCAAATAGAGGTTTCCCAAAGATGGTTTCTGTCATATTAGGTAGTTCTTATCATGCTGATGTATGTTCACGGAGAGGAAGAGTTTAGTGCCCTCAGCCATTGCTGCTTTAAACAGCCTGGGCACACTGTAATAGACTTGTGTTATGTTATTGTGATGTTTTTGCTGCTTATATGAGTGTTACTTGTTCTTGTGTGTAGATTGTGAAAAAAAATGTCCTCTACAGAGGAAAATAAAGAATGAATCTGAATCTGAAGTGGTACTATTTCAGATAAGTTTGGTTTTAATGGACCAAATTGTGGGCCACTTTGCCTTTCCAGCAGTGTATGCAGTATGCAAGGAGAAAATCCAACATAAAGAGTGAATCAAATGGCAGGTAAAATAAAAATCTCATATTTTCATATTGAATTGTTCTCCAGTTATTGTTTGCATTGTGGTATGTATGTGCATCTGTATGAGCGTGGTGTGTGTTGACTAAACAATGTCTGACTGGTGACCTGCTCTTCTCCCAAACCTGCTAAATTGAATAGACTGCACCTGCAGGTGCCCTGTAGGTGTAAGCATCACAGCACACACATACACACACACACACACGCACAAACAAATGCACACAAACACATGCACAAAGACAGATGTACACACACACAAACACACCTGTGAAAAATTATAACAAGTGCTGATATGCGTGAATGCACAAGGACAAAGGACACACACACACATGAATATATATACACACACACACCTACAGTTTACACCTGTGGGAAAATAAAGAGAAGCTCTGATACGGTTGGTTGCACAAGGTCAAACCCTGCATGTGAGTATGCAAACCACACACGTACACCCTCAAATACACAGATACACACACAAATTAGGCCATACAAATGCATACTGGCATTCAGGTTTAGCCGCAGGGGGTGAAGAGCGAGAGAAAACAGGAGTGGACAATAATGAGAGAGAGAAAGGAGGAAAGAGGGAGCGAGATGAGGAGAAGAAACAAAGGGATGAGAGAGAGAGAGGGAGGTAATTGGATGAACGACAGAACAGGAGAGACAAAAAAGGATTTGGGTGTGCTATGGAAAGAGTCATGGGGTTGAATAGAAAGCCCTTAATTTACACAGTCATTAACTTTGTTGATTCATTGCTGGACTTTTTCCCAGCCACTGCGGCTGATCCACGGTTTATCTTTGTTAATACAGCATATTGTTACAAAGATGTCAGTCCATATCCAAAACAAGAATGCAGATGTTTAAAAAAAGTAAAAAAAATAACAAACCCATAAGAAAGTAATAAAGAAATGTGCTGGTGTTTATAATGGGTGTGTTTAATTGAACTCACAACATAAATATAAGTTATGGTTAAAGAATATTGTCATTGTTTTTGTTATTATGAAGATTTCCTGTGTCATTAGTTTGCTAAAAAGGTTTTCTCTACTCCTCATATAGCTTGTGTGTAATTGTTGAACTTTTATTTTGGTAGCAAAGAAAGAAAAGTGAGAAAGAGACATGATGTTAGAGTGGCATGAGTGAGTTGTTTTTTGGTTTTATGGTGGGTATTAAAACACCCAAGTTTTCATTTAGCAGGGAGCCAATTTACAGCCAAATGAGATGCCAAACAGAAAGAATGAACTACATGCACACATATATGCAGAGCTTTTGATCTCAGCTCACACTTTCCCCTTTCTCTCGCTCCTCTTATGCGCCGTGCAGATATTTGTATTTCCCAGTGTGGTTCAGTCAGACGTTGAATCTGGGTGAGGCTCTTTTCCTCAGTGTCAGTGTGTACAGTATGTGTTTGAAGGCTGCAGCAGTGGTTTGTTAGTTAGTTTGCTCAACAGAGAATAACGGTTGGCAAGAACAAGAGGCAGAGGAGAGGAAGTAGAAAGGCGATGAGAGACCTTAATAATTCAGCTTCTGGCATAAATCGCTGAAATTGAACATATCGCTAATTATGTCTGAGATAAACTTCAAGTGAACTTTCAAGTGTTGTCAAGTGGTTGCTGCACAACAGGAGATGTATGTCAAATGCAAATATTTGCAAACTTTTTTGAAGGTAAAAAAGGGTTCAGAATTAGAGTGATTGTCTTTTAAGTGTTATTATGTTTAAGAGTTTGAATTTGAATGAAGCCCAGCAGAATTTTGAAGAATTTTGTCCTTGGAGATGAAACCCATTCAACATCAGATTCACGTTACACTGCAGAATTACCCTGACCAAGATCAGGGTGAAATAGACTGAATCGGTTCAGTTTTGCTTGGTTTAAAAGTTCTTTTATAGCAAGCAACATGAAGTGCCAGATCTTCTTTAAAATGATGAATTATTAGGCTAATTGTAACATATGTTGCAAATCCACAAAGATCCCAATTTGAGCTGGTCACACTCTTGTGACTGACAACATCCCAAATAACCTCTTAAACCTTATAAATTGGGACGCTTTAATATTATTAATTTACATTAACAGTTAAAAGTCCTCACCAAACATTAATTTGGCACAAAAAAATAAGTATATTTAAGGTCTAAAAAAGTTAATGATTGTGCAAAAGGGGCTGCAAATCAATTTCAGAAAAGTCTATATACATTTGGTATCTATGCTTTAGGTTTTGGTTTATTTATTGTAAAACATAATCCTGTCTATGGCTGTGACTAAATCATATGAAATTGACCTGCATGGGCAAAATGAGAGTAATGTATGCCTAAAATATATTTCATAACCACTAGATGTCATTTAATTATGATGCAATATGAAGAAAATTATAGCCATCCATTATTGTTTGCTTGTGACATACACCTGTTGGAGTGCTTTCTTTGGTTACCTCATGAGCAAATGTCATCAGATGGTATCCTCACTGAGCGTTTCAGCCCTGAACCACGACCCTCTCCAGTTGGTGGCCAAGTCACTGTCCGTCTGCTCCTGGTTTACGTCTTCTGCAAACGTCTTACACACAGAAAACATGAATACTTTATGATGAAAGTCGGTCTTTTCATACTGTGCTAACATTAACAACATTCCCACTAAATCTCTCCCCGTCATTGATGATTTTCAAGCTGGTTTCACGTTAACCCTGGCCCGACTGTACGAGCCTCTGCACTAACTGTGAACTGATAAAAGACTCTGCACTGCTGCAACACTTGAATTTCCTCCCTCGGGGATCAATACAAGTGTTATTTTAAGTGACAAAGGCTTCCTATTCGAGTACAGTAGGCCCTGCAGCTAAAATGGAGTCTTAACAGTGCAGTGGGGCGCAGCGGAGTGCAGGCGATACAATCAGTCCCACTGGCCCAAACAGTCGGTGCAAACAGCGGAGAGCGCCACAGAAAGGCAGGAATCCTGATTCACTGGAGGTTGTCACCTAAAATTACAGTTATTTTAGAGTTTAGGGTTCATGTCGGCTCACTGAATCGTTGATTTCCGCTGAATTGACTCAGACTTTCACAACTAAAAGACTGTGAAGGAAGAAAGGAGGGGATTATTGACTAACAGGCGGAGGATGATGACAGTAATACTGTGTAAAGAATGACACGGCAAAGAATGGAGCGAGATGAGTGATGAGGTTCTATGTGACAACCGGTTGTCAGCTCACTTCTTTGTATGTTGTGATTTATTTTTTATTGATCTGTTCATTTCACAGGGATCAATGAAATAGAGATGTGTGTCCACCAAACTGATTTAACGGGGGGAGTCATCTGTTAAACTATAAACCCACATGTGCCAATTATATTTGACATGTTTTTATGGTTATGGTGCATGGTGATCTTTTTCATGGCACACAGCCTTCAGATCGCCGGATTGATAAGAGTGACAACGCGCATCAACATTTCTGGCGTTTCAGAATTTTTTCCACATGTGTTGACCTTTCCTCGCTGCCAAACAACCTATGCAGCTTGACAACCAATTTTTAAAAGCTGCCATCTTTAAGACAGAGATAGATGTGACGGACACCAAATGTTACGGTTAGTGACATCAGGTGCCTTCAGATTTTTATCAAGTGGGATTTTAAACACCTACATCAGTCCCCGGTAATGGCCCTTTTGTTTTGAGCAAGAAGTGCTCGTCAGCGTCACTGTGATAGAGCAGAAATGCAATTGATTAAATCATGTTTATTTTATGCCTCCTTGAATGTCTATTTATGTCTCATTAAATGTCACTCTTGCGGTGATGGGCTGTGATCTTTATATCTGTCAAATGTTATTTCCAGACTTGTTTACGACAAATAAAACTAATACATAATTTAAAACTTGCACCCACACCTCTACGTGCACACCATACAATTTATAGTCTGCTATTATATTACAATGCATTTGTGTCTGAGCTATACATATTTTTTGGTCCCGTGAGGCACAGAAAGAAAAGGAAAGCAGACGGGAGGTAAGAGGAGAGGAAAGAATGAAGGAGAGAAAAGCACTAGAAAAAAAGCCAAGTACAGTGGAGGACATGAGATCAAAAGACGGAGAGAGAGACAACAAGAGCGGGAGGGACACTGGGGGTGGACACGGGGAAGAGATAGCCACGGGCCTGGAGAGAGAGGAGACAGTTGGCAACACTTTGACACAACAAAGGCCAGAAGCACACACTACTGCTGAACAAAAAAAACGAGCTGCCGCCAGAGGGGTGGCTGGGTGAGAGGCGAAGAGAGACAACACAGAGGGAGCGAGGACATAGAGGCATATTGATGTGTGTGTGTGAGACACCAGAGAGACTGTGTGTTGGGAATGTGTTGGCGGGGCGGCACACTTTTCCAGAGGACAGGCAGAGCATAACTGTAAGCAAAACTGAGATCCAAGTTCACCAGAAGGGCAAGAAAGGAAGAGGAGTTAGAGAACATGAACACAATGTGACAATATGTTCAGACATACGAGATAGTATTTGCCTGAAGTTGTAACAGTGCAGTATTGCTTTAATTATGCTGTTAAAGGAATGGTTGACCCCAAAGTGGACAGTATTGTCATAACATTGGTGAAATTCAAATGTTAAACCGGCATTATTAGATTTTTTGAGGCACTTTGAGGGCAGAGCATGTTGCTCTAAACACATTAAGATAATATCACTTGATAAAGTTGAACTTATTAGTTTTAAAAGAAATGCTATGACACATGCAGAAGAAAAAGAGCAACATTAGCATTTACTGTATATGGAGCCATATTGTTGTCCATATGGCAAAGATAAGCGCAATATTTCACTCTCATATTAACTCTGTTCTAATCTCCAACTGCTGGGGGAAATATTTTGCTGTTTTGTGATTAATGTTCCAATATTTTTCAGATTTAGTGCTTTTTTTTCTGCCCGCCGTTGCTAGACAGGTAGCGCACGGTTTATCTATAATGCTATGTTCACGCTATGAGTTGCTCAAGCGCTTGTTGATGTGTTTTGCTGTTAAATAGCACTGGGAACTGGCTAACAGTATTTCTTTTACATGGAACGGAATAGGGTGAACAAAAAAAAAACATATGATTGGTTGGCGCTTCAACTCTACACGCAAAAACATATTCAGATAAAATACAAAATACCTTACAACTATTGGAAAAGCAAACACTTCTCTTCAAAGCTATATAAACTCTTCTAAAAATGGTATTTTTGCATCACAACTTTACACACAAACACCAATTAAATAGCTCAGTATATTGCAATTACAGTCCTCTAACTCTCTCTCTCACAAAAGAGCAAACCTGAATCCTATATATAGTGTTCAGCTCTGATTTCTAAGTGATCTAATTGGTCACAGGTGTTTTCACAGGTGCATTCTGGGTGCAGGCGATTGATAATTGAGTGGTGTATTTCAATAGACCAGCTCAACTTTGATTCGTAGCGTGTCACGTAAAGTGTCATCAGTGGCATCAGTTTGTAGCTTCATGTCACCGGCTTCCATTGAAAATGACTTGAAGCCTGTTGCTGTGTCGCTCGTATAGTGTGAACACAACTTAACAATCACTGGACACAGAGCACGTAGAGACCAACGAGCACGACTCAGAGAGACACAAGTAAAATTCTAAATCCAAAAGGTTAATTCCAAAAGCAGACAGGGGTCAAAAACCAGAGAGGCAAACAAAGAAAGGCAAACCTCACCGGGCAGGGAGTAAGAAAGAATCAAAGTCCGAGAAATCAAGAAGATGTTCAGGTAGTGAGGCTCAAGAGGAACGCTAAGCTAACAAAAAAGACAATCCTGGCAAAGAGCAGGTGAAAATGGCCGGTGTAAACTGCGAAGGGTAATCAGGTGAATGGGAAGCAGGTGATTGGGCGGGTGGAGCAGGTCAGGTGGGAGAACTGGCATGGAAAGGGGTCACTGGAGGACAGGAGGCAGTGGCAGGGTCTGGAATGAGAAGAGAGTTGGTAATAATGCAAGGTCACTGAGCAGACTGAATGAATGAATACTGAGTGATAAGAGAGGAGCTGCCTGCCTGCTGGTCCCTCAAGACGAGGCTGATGAGAGCGAGCCGAAACAGTGAAGCTGCAGGCCGTAAAACCAAAACAACGAGCTGAAAGACACCAAAACGCTCCTAAATGGAATTGCATGAGTCGGGTGATAATTCTCTATAGGATCACCACGAGTGACCCCTTTAATATTACTCTTGTTCGATTATTATAGCATCTTTGTAAGGTGTTCTTGGGTGTCCTGAAAGTGACCTCTGACTTTTATAGGCAAATTATATTTAACATATTTTTCACATTTGTAATCGTTCTTAAATAAACAGTAAGTTCTCAATTTTGGCTTTTGCCAGATTTCTTCTCCCCATGATTGTATGCATTTCGCCCCGGACTTGGTATTTAAACTCCTCCACCTCCACATTTGCTTTTTGAAAATAATGTTCTTCAAGTCCACATTCTTTTAGTAAATCAAGTATTTCCGACGCCCATTCGCCTCCATGAATATACAGGCAACAACATTTGCTGTCAACCTTGTGTGCCTGTTGTTAATGCACTCACTTTTCTGCTGCATGTTTGGCCACTTTCATCAGTCAATTTTTTTCATATCCGAGTATTACAGAAATAGCAACAGGAAAGTTGTTGTGGATGGACCTGCTAATTTGATCTAATCTCTTTTACCCATTTGCCACAGGAAAAGTCCGGCACTTGTAGATTCATCAAGAGCAAAACTTTGGGGAACACATTTATCAATATCTTCATTGGCTCAGCGTGAGTGGTCAGTGGTCACAGTGACTGTGACTAAGCCATAGAGACAGTCACTAATCAATTCACAAACTGCTAACGGTTTGTGCTGCATAAATTAAATCCTTATGACGTGTGGAGATATGGACTGGTGTGTGGTTAAGGTTAATCTAGCGGAGGGAGAGCTCAGGGGGATTTTTCCCCGGCAGGCACAGCAATTACACGCGGTGGCCCTGCAGGCTAATGTCATGAATTGATGATCCCGCTTCCCAACATCGATTTCTCATCCAGCTTGTTGCGTGGACGCAAAACTAATTGCACAAACTGCTCATTCAAAGACAGTATATGAAGAAGAAGAAGTCCCCGTAGGATGACTGATAATAAATGCACAGTGTGTGTATACCTTCAAATTGCATCACCTGTTCCTGAGAGCCACGGCTTGGTGGGAATACATAAAAGTCTCTTTTAGTGAGCGTGGCTAGCGAGCCTGGCAGCAAACGGTGCATCAAAGCTGCGTGACTGTCGGTTTTGTTTAGGGCTGTCTTCTTCGTTTGTCTGTTTGCGTGCTCCGCTGGCTGACTGCGTTGAGAAAAAGAGTTTAAATATTGATGCATCAGGAGATTTAAAGTATAATGAAGGGTCCATGCCAGGGCCTCCTGTTTAATAGCAGCACGCTGACATTGAGTGAAACGCCCCGTCTGTCAGCGTATACTTACATTGTGCTTAAAGCTGAAGTGGTTATAAATGGAGCAAATGTGATTAAAAAAAAGTTATTTTTATAAAACGGTCACTATATCCTGACAGTAGTGTATGAGACAGGCAATCTGAAAAAAAAAAAAAATCATATGCCTCTGTGTCCTCCTTTGCTCCTGACAGCATCTGAAGGATTTCACAGACCGGAGGAAAACAACCAATCAGTCTTGTCGTCTCTGAGCAGCTGATCAAATATGAATTAATATTCTGTTACTGTAATGCCTATTTCTCGCCTCAAATGTTTTCAGAAACATCTTGTAGTGTACTGTTTAGCTGTAAAATGAGAAAGTTTGTGACTCGGCAGTCATCAGTCGAGGAAATACCAAGCACCGCCCACCAGCCGCAGCAAAATTTCTCATTTTACAGCTCAACAGTACACTACAAGATGTTTCTGAAAACATTTGAGGCGAGAAATAGGCATTACAGTAACAGAATATTGATTCATATTTGATCAGCGCTACCTTGTTTGACTGTTTGATCGGAGTTTGCGAGTGATTGACAGCCGACTCTGGTGAATGAACAACCAATAGGAACGCTCTCTCTCTCTCTGAAATGACCTGCGATTGGCCAAAGTCTCCCGTCACGGGCTAGATTCTTTTTAAAAAACAGAGCCATGAGGAGGTGCAGAAGTCTAGTTTTCTCTCAGAACACTTGAATTACAATATGCTGAAAGGTTATTATGTAATTTTTGCCCAATGATGCCAAAAACATTCTGCCAACTACAGGTTTAAATAAAGCTTCCCTTCTCAAGGTTGACTGGCCGTGACAATAATACGATGTTTAATTGAAGCACTGACATGCATCCCTCATAATTTATGGATCATGGCGTGATGCAGGGAACACGCAACTCTGACATTTCAGGAATCACTGTCGTTCTTTCTCCAGGACTATTTCCTTGAAAGTCTTGCAGAAATCACAATCACTGACATTTTATTGAAAGCTATTTTGAAAAATAGTGACATTGCACCATCAAAACATCATGTTTTTACTTCTCCTGTTATCTCTATCTGCCCCCTTGCTCTTCTCCCTTTCCTTCTCTCCTCTCCATCTTGTCTATAATCTTTGTTGATATTCATCAGATGAAATGAGGTGGAGAGACAACACTCCATTAATATCCTGTGCTCTCCTGAACATCTGCAGTGACACGTCGAAACATTAGCAGTGACAGATGAGCGTGCCGATCTGCAGCAAGACTGACGCACATCTTACTTCCCTTCTCGGTATTCTCCAATAAACACCAACCACTTTGCAGACAAACAGCCGGCAAACAAACCCCCCAAACAAGGAAATATATAGAAACAGATTGTTCATTACCAACCCCGGGAGGATATGTGTGTGTGTCGTTCAATCTCAGGTGTATATGTTATCAATCAGATTGCTGAAGAAACATATAGAGATGGACAGAGCAAGAAAGTAGAAGACAACACACTGAGGTAAAACGTGTTGTCAGCGACATCAATTTAAAAAATGTGATAGTCTGTCACTTGAGGGAAAAACCTTGTTATCCTCGAAGCTGAGCGTAGAATAAGTGTTCAATGTGTTAAATTCCCGAAGCAGGAACATCTAATTATCTGTCCAGTGACTTCATCAGCAAAACAAAAAAAGTGTTTGACTGGGAGGTTGATTTTGATGAAGCATCCCTGTTGTCTTCATCAGTGATGAGGAATAAAGAACTGCTGTCTTGGGGGAATCCTGCAGAAGAAACACCGAGGCTCAATTCCAAGCAGAAAAAAGAGGCTTCTTTTTTATTATTTATATCTATTTAATTACATCTAAAAATGGAAATCCTTCCTAATTAGAATGAGAATACTGTCTCACGCAGAGCGAATGAAAGATAGGGAAACACAAGTGGAGGCTTTAAATGCACTGTAATTTGTATATATATCCCACAAAATCAATTTGCATGTACTCCACATAATTGTGAACCAGGAAATATAAAGAGCGACAAACGCCAGATGGACGTCAGTGTGGATAAAAAACAACACTACGCTACTTCCAGAGTCATTTTAACCCAAACTGTGATCTTTTCCTAAACCTAACTAAGTAGTTTTGTCACGTAACTTCTGCACTTAATTTACACCACTTTTGGTGTTATTTTAACCCAAAACGTGATCTTTTCCTAAACCTAATTAAGTAGTTTTTATTTTTGAAAAGGCTCAAGTGGAAATTGACACGTGCTTCATGTGCTTTTAGCTATATTTGTGGTAAATGATGACTGACTGACTTGTCAATAGGTTTTCAGTTATTCAGTGAAATAGCTTGTCATAGCCTACCAGATGGATTGGCACAAATTATTTTAAGAACACAGTGGTCTTTAAAAGTTAAGGCACTGTCACACATATGCGAATGCAGGTGAGCGACCATTGCCTGCTGAGGCAATTGTCGAACTGAAAGTTCACCAAAGTTGAACTCCACACGAAAGCAAAGATGTGAATTTGCATCGCAACCGGAAGAAAATTCGTTTTTGCCCCTTTGCTCGCTTAGAATGGGAATGAACGGGAGGCAAATGTTTATTTCACACGTGTGACCATGCCTTTACTGTACACACCCGGTGCACCCAGTGTAACTATGGTTTAGATTGCTGTAAAATACAAAGCATTTTCATACATAGACATTTTTCATTTTAGTTTTTATGTTGATTTTACAAATCCTTCTAAAAAGACTAGTACATTTTTACCTATTGGCTCTGTGTGTTTCGTTTCTACCATAGCAAGACATACTATCTTGACATCAGTGGTTGGCCATTAGATTTGAGATAATAGGACTCTGGTGTGTTTGTTGAACCCCACAGCACCTCAGAGAGAGCACAGTGGGCAGAAATCTGTTTA